>PVIJ01012399.1:0-49821 GCA_004024925.1 Scalopus aquaticus
GGGGAGGCCCTGAAATGAGCCTTCTGAAAGATTTCCTAGGTCCAGGGCCTCCCCGGTGGCGCAGCGGTTGAGCGCTGCGCTGTGGAGCTGTCGGCAGCGGCGACGCGAGTTAGACGCCCGGCCGGGGAGAGTCCCACATGGCGCGGCAGACCTCTCCTGCCTCGCCCGCTGCTCCCCTCAGCAGTGTATTTCTGATCTGCCTGTTCTGCTACCCGCTCTGTCTCTGGTGAACCCTCTCGCTGCCCCGCGCCTCTGGCCTGTGCCCCAGCTTGTATGTATAAATAAAAAATAAATCTTTAAAAAAAAAAAAAGAAATATATCTTTAAAAAAAAAAAAAAGATTTCCTAGGTCCAGAAATCCAGTAAAAGTTTGTGTTAACAAAGAGAGAGAGAGAGAGAGAGAGAGAGAGAGAGAGAGAGAGAGATCCTGAGTCTGGGATACACAGCATACTTGCATGGGCCAGAAACCTGTCTAATGCTATAAGCAGTATTGGGGTCGATGCAATGTGGTAAGCGGACCCTTCTTTTAACCACTGGTATTTTCATGGTTCCCCATTCACCCCCAGTCCTCCAGCCCAGCTCCTTACAGACCAGGATTCTTCACTGGAATTGCCTGCTTGTCTCTCATGCTCTCCTCTCACTGTAGCTCTTCCTCATATACTTGCATCTTCAGGGAGAATACTTTCCTCTCGAGAACTCTACAACCTTATCAAAGCACCAACTCACCTCCAGTGAGCTTCTGGACTGCATAAAAGAAAGGAGTATCATTCTTTACCCTTTTATCCAGAAGGCAACTGATCTGTGTTGTGACTGCAATGTCACATCCATTATTGCACATCCAGCATTCCCCAACCATTCCACTTGGCAATGCTTTCTCATCGTGATGACTATGTATCCAGTCCCCGTTATGTGCTGGCTACTGTTTTGGGCACTTGGGACACAAAGATTATTGTACTGTCTGTGCTTAATCAGGGCAAAGGAGAATCTGGTGTTACTGGTTATGTGTGAGACACTCCATTAGTTCATTTATTCAGCAAATATGAACACACCTATGCAGTGGAATAAGTTTTAGTAATACAACTGTGAAGAAATCAGTATGGTTCTCATCCATACGCTCATGGAAGTTACAATCAGGTATAGGAAACAATGAATAATCACAATTTTAAAATTCAAATGGGGAAAGAGCTATGAAAAAAATATAGCAATTAAAGGAATAAAATATACTGAAGAAAAGGGTTCTGCAGAGATGGGGCTGTGAGAAAGTGGGGTGCAAGCTGACACTAGAAACCCAGAAGCTGCCAGGCATGCCAAGCCCAGCAAAGTGCAGGTCAAAGGAGCTGCATGTGCAAAGGTTCTGTGGTTGAGCAGAGTCTGAAATAGCCAAGGACTGAAGGAACATAGACACAGACCGCAGGACTAGAGCTCAGGAAAGGAACGAGAGAATGAAACAAGATGGCATGAGGAGTAGATCACATAAAGATGATTCAAGAGAGAGGCTTATATATTATATTTGTTGTGTATATTACATATTATATTCTATATTACTTGTAATAAATTTATGTATCATGCTAAATATTATGACAATAAATATTCCCTTCATTAAAATAAGAAACTGACCTAGACTGTGTATATATATCTATAGCAATGTATCTATATCTCTATTTAGCCACTTAGATATTTATCTATGCTTTGTTATTCCCATCTGAATACCATAAAGGGAGAAACCAGAAGTAGAACTAATGCAATAGTCCAGGTCTAATGGTGTTTTAGACTATGCCCTCATTTAGCAGAAATTTACGGAGATATGATATTTTCTCCACCAAGTATTACAGCAGGGATTTAGCATCAAGAAAAGACCTTACTATGAGAAAACCAACTTTCTAGTAAGAGAGATGAAAGATGATAGAAATAACCAGATAAACAGAATGTTGTAGAGCAATAAGGGCTACAAAGAAAAGTAAGGCAGAACAATGGGCTAGAGTGGTGAGGAATGTTTCAGGCCTACACTAAAATGTCAGAGAGATTCAGAGAGTGCAGGAAACCATCCTGGTGGTGAGGGAGCTTCTCAGAAAATGAGCTAACGCAGACACATGAGCAGGAAACCATCAAATAGTTTGAGGAGAGGGCGGGGATTGGAGGAAGTTTAGGAAACAAAGCCTCAGGATTTGACTAAAGGATTTGGGATGGAGAGCAGAGCAAGACAGGCGCAGCACTATCAGAAGCCAGAGAATGAAGCAGAGACCTGTGCAAAGCTGGGCATCTGGAACTTTCCCCCAAAAGTTCTGGGAAAGACTTTAAGCAAGGGAATGAATTAGAACGCTCATGCACTCAGCATCGTGGAGGGTGGTGGGGAGCGAGGCCGGCAAGGTGGCCCATTAGGAAGCAATGGGCATGAATCAGGGACAAGCAGGTGGTGACTGTGCAGATGGAAAATGGGGCAGTTCTGAAAGAGGCCAAGGATCAGAATGGACAGAGTTGATTGCTGACTGCCTGGAAGCACACGGGGGGAGGGGAGAGAATAATCCAAACTAACACATCCATATTAGGAGATCAAAATCCTGTAAAACATGCCACTTTTAAGAGGAAGCTCACCATCTGCAACAACATTCATGTAACTAGAGGGAATTATGCTTAATAAAATAAATCAGAAAAAGACAAACATCACACGATTCCCCTTACAAGTGGACAAAAAGGAAACAAACTCTTAAGACTACAAGAGCAAAAGAGTGGGTGCCAGAGGGAAGGGGGTGGGTAAGTTGGGCTAAAAGGGGTCACTTAGGGGCCTCCCTAGTGGTGCAAGGGGTTAAGTCTCAGCACTATGAAGCTATTGGCAGCCACTGCAGCATGAGTTCGATCCCCAGCCAGGGAGCTTCCCACATGGTGCGGCAGACCTCTCCTGCCTCCCCCGCTGATCCCCTCAGCAGAGGATTTCAGAAGATCCGCCTGTTCTGCTCCCCACTCTGTCTCTGGTGAACCCTCTCACCTCCCTACATCTCTGGCCTACACCCCAGCTCTTGTGTGCATAAATAAATAAATCTTTTTAAAAAAGGGGGGTCACTTGGAGGGTGAAGGAGGGAAACCAGAATTTAGATAACGACTAGCATGGAGTATATACAGATGCTGATTCAGAATGCAGAACAGATGAAACCTATGTATTATAAAACATTTTTATGTGTCAAAATTGATCAATGTCCCTTCTATACCCTCTGACCTCACCAAAGGGCCTGCCCACACTGTGGCATCACCAGCCTGTCTCAGCCCAGGAGCTCGCCAAGCTCCTTCCCAGCTCGTGGCCTCTGTCTGAGCTGCACCCTCTGCTGAAATATTCTCTCCTAGGGCTTAGCTGAACTGTCGCCTCTCACTCTGGTCTCTGTTTCTGTCACACAGCTTCAGGTCCTTTCAGCCAACCCTGACTCCCGGTACTCATGACACTTTTCTCTCTCCAATCCGCTTACCTTTCAATTATTTTTGTGTTAATCTTCTCAGACCACTGTTTACCCACGTGTCTGTTTATATGTTTATGTATCTATATGGTAGGGCCCCCCATGAGCCCACCTTCCTTGTTCAGCACTCTTCAGCCCTTGAAGACTGCGCCATGCATCTATTTGAATAACTGAGTGAATAAATGAGTGAACGAAGAGGAACTAAGTAACAAATTACACATAGATTTTAAGACTTAGCAGTAATGCTGCCAAAAATAAAAGGTTCTTATTTTGTGGAGACACAAATAGAAAACTGATTGAAAGGGAAAGATTTGAAATCAATGAAGAGAAGAAAAAGAAGAAAATAAGCCCAGCTGAGTCTTGACTTCTATTAAAATATTGACTTTAGACCAGGGATCAGCCAGCTTTATCTATAAAGCATTTTAGACTTTGCCAGTCACCTGGACACTGTTGCAACTAGTTAGCTCGCTGCAGTAACAGGATAACACCGCCGGCAGGACATAAACGAACGGGTACAGCTGTGCCAGTAAAATTTTATTTACAAAAACAGGAGGAAAATGGCCAAAGAGACCTCGTTGCCAATCCCTGCTTTAGACTAATCCAATAAAGGTACAAAGGGCTAACATAACATTGAAGCATATAAGGCAAAGGAACTAATCTTTATTGAGAACTTAACCATTGGTCAAACTTTGTGCAAGGTGCTTTGAGACATATCTCATCCATTTTTTTTCAAATAATTCTGTTAGATAAATATTATTATGGCCATTTTATAATCATTAAGCATTCAAGGAAGAGAAATAAGTTGTCTGGGTCCTACAGTAGAGGAATGAAGATTTAAATCCAGGACTTCTTTCTGACTGTCAGCCTCCTTGTCTACCTGTTGTATTTTCATCAATTCTCTTCTTATAGTCACAAACTACCTTCCTATCCTTTTTTGGACAGAAGCATCAACATTTGTACATCTGGTATAAATACCTTGATGCAATTCTAGAAACATATACCAAGGATATCCTGTGCAAGAAATTGTGATATGTGCTGGGGAATCAAGACTGACAGATCCTCTCTCTCTCCCTCCTTCCTTCCCTCTCCCTCCCTCCCTCCCTCCTTCCCTCCCTCCCGCTCTTGTGCATGCTCTCTCTCTCTCTCTCTCTCTCTCTCTCTCTCTCTCTCTCTCAGTGTCCAGATTGCAGTTTCTTAATATCTACCATTTCCTATATCCCCTATAGGACATTTTCATTTTGCTAGAATCGCTAATGTTGCTTTCCACCATGTTAATGATGCTTTTTCTTCGGTCCTGTCTATGCTTTGTAAACAACCACAGGTGTGGATTTTGTTTTGTTTGTGTGCAAGGCTTGCTGCTGTCTGTCTCCCCACAGAGAAGTTTCCCCATTAGACTGCTGACCACAGCACCAGCTGCTATTCTTTACTGAGGTTCCCAGTGACACAGCTCCCCATTACCAGTTGATTCAGAGGGTGTGATTCACTGTCCTTCAAGCATTGCTCCCATATGTTGAAGTACCTCCTCCTCCTCTGTAGGGTCAACATAATAAACAGTGTGTTTCTGTGTTTCTGGATGGATTTAAAAGAAAAGGTATGACTACACATACCACTTGAGTCTAATTTTGAAAATGTCGGCTTCTCTCCAGCATTGTCCTGTGGGATTAGCAGTTTAGCCACTAAAAATCCCCTGTATTTCTTACCTAGTTATAAAAGTATATATCTCACCAGGATGCTACATGCATCTTGGCTACAATCATGCTTTTATTGTTCCATTACTTTCTATACTATAACTTCAGTACTGGAGAAAAATGCTTGCAGAAAAGGAGAAGTCCTGTTGTCACAAGCAATCTCAGGCTGCTTTTCCCAGTAGCCACTGCCTTTCTGTACTTATTTGGCAGCTGGGCTGATCCAATTTAGAGTATGGGTTCATTTAGCAGAGATTCTATGCATCCTTAGACCACTGCAGTTTTAATAGAAGCCATCAATAGTTGAAATCATCAGTGCACTGACTGTCAACACCTTTCTACCAGTGAAAGACCCATGTGAAACATTTAGTCTGCTATTTTCAAAGAACCACTGCTTTTCAGCATTTAGTCTGGATCACAGCATTGAAAATTAAAGTGCAAGGTATTCTAGGGAAGAGCTGGGCTTTGAGAAGTCACAAATAGCAACCTGAATGTCGTTTTTCATCACCTACTTCTCTCGACTAGTCTTGTCTCCAGCAGAACTGGGACAATCAGGAATTTGGATTTCCCTTCAGGTCATTGGAATCAAAGCCCCCTCTATCTCATGCTCAACCTCAAGGCTGTCAACTAGATACAGCAGATTCTCTTTCCCACATCCTAGATCATCATTTTCTACATCATCTCCTCTTCTACCTCTCTTCCTTTGCTATTTCTCAACTACATGGCTGCAACACACTCATCACATGGCTTTCTCCTTCAGGTTTGCTCACCTCTAACCCACCCTCTACACCCCTACTAGAACAAGCAGGTGTTAGTGATAGCAATAACTACTAGTTAGTGGTACTTCATGTGTACTAACCATTTAATTCAAGCAGACACACATATACATACACATACACCCCCAAACAAGTATCGGTCCCTTTCTTCACAGGAGTCAACCAAAATTTAAGGAATTAAGATTTTGACCACAGAAAACTGTTCAAATATAAAGCTAGGACTCAAACCCAGGATTCTCCAGTACGTATGTGACCTATTGTCCTTCAATTCAAAATTCCTGGTCCACAGATGTGGCATCTGATTGGCATAGCTTAAGTGAAATGCCATCTTTTGTTAAAGAGCATGAAGCATCCTGAAAAAAAGATTATTATATATAAATATAAAATATATATAAATATATATATAAAAGTTTAGCATATACCTGATATGAAATGGGTATATTCTCAAAAAAATATATATAATAATTCAGGTTGCAATTTCATAGAGAATGAATGGGTAATTGGTTGGCAAAAACAAGAAGTTCATTATTACTTCTTAAAAGTCAACTATAACAATCTCACCCAAAAAATGATCTCAAATTCTGTTAGGAGACAGATAAAGCAGAAACCATTGCTTACACTGATAAAGAATTTGCATCCTAGAAAAAGGATGTTGTAAGCATAGGGACTAAAATACGGATTAGCTGACAGAGTCCGTTGTAAGAACAGAGGAGAGCCAGGTCATCGAGGTTAGAACTCTCAACATCCTCATCAAGCGATGCCAAAATGTTTGCTGAAAATATCACCCGATTTACCTTGACTTACAGTCTTCATGCCCACTGAGGTGAAGGTAGAAAAAGTAAGTTGTCTACATCTTTTGGCCTTCAGAAATGGCTATAAGTCAGCCTACATCAGAAGAGAAAAACTGAAAAGATAAGAAAGGTACCTATGGAAAAAATAAACACTGTGAGCCCTATGGAAAAATAAACACTGTGAGCCCTATGAATCCTTTTACTTGGAGAGTTGCTGGATAGGAAAAGTGAATTTTATACCTTATACTTTCTTTTCTACTTGGAAAAATGTGGAAATCCTTTTGTGACCACGAGGTAATTAATCTAAGTAACTCACATGCTGGGGAAGGTAGAAGAGAATGGAAGGACTCGGATACTACATCTTGTTACATAAGCAAACAAAGCAATGCTGTAATTGATGCCATTGCTGAGATGTATCGTACAGCTTAAAATACATCTGATTCACAAACCACAGGATATGATAGAAAAACACACAGTAGAAGAATAGAAGGAAATGATGAAGATAAATCTTCACTGAAGCCTAATTTGTCTTACGTTGTTACATATCCTTATTAAAACTGTTAGTGGACAAAGCGCTATATGCTTTTCTTTCAATTAATTATCAAATAATGTAATATGTAGAACTATTATAAATATACCAACGCCCCAAACCATGTGAGAATAGACAACTCCCTGGAATGGTACTAGGTATAATTGGCACTGGATATGTTGAACAGTTATCAGTGCACTGTGACTACGCTGAGATGCCAACACAAACAGAGTTAAGAATGTACTAAGTAAATTCACCAAAATTTACTTTGTTCACTAAAAAGCAGCTTCTTAGAAGCTGTTGTATTCTATAAGCTCATTCTTATAAGTGTTGTCTTGCCGATCAGTGGATTTTTAGTTCAAAAGTCAGCTTCAGAAGACATTTTCCTTTTAGTCTTTTTTTTTTTAAGATTTATTTATATGTGCATACAAGCTGGGGTACAGGCAGAGGTGTGGGCGGCGAGAAGGTTCAGCAGAGACAGAGTAGGGAGCAGAACAGGCAGATCCACAGAAACACACTGCTGAGGGGAGCAGCGGGTGAGGCAGGAGAGGGCTGCCACGCCATGCGGGATTCTCCCTGGCTGGGCGTCCAACTCATGTAGCTGCTGCCAACAGCTCCGCAGCGCAGCGCTTAACCGATGAGCCACCAGGGAGGCCCTTCCTTTTAAGTCTTTGTGTATTGCTTCTTCAGACTTTCCAGTTATTTCATTTCTCTTAATACTAAACACATTCATTTTTATTCATTACTTCCTTTATTCAAGAGGTGACTGCTTCTCTATCTAACTCATTCAACCCATAGTAGTATTTGCCACTGTTGACCACTTCCTCCTTGCGTTCCATGATATCACTCTCTACCATTAATCAATTACTTATCCCCTATTAATCTAGACCCTCCATTTCTGACTTCCTACTTTTGGTCTTGTTTGCTGGGTCCTTCCTTGCCCTACCTGTAAATGTTAAGTAGTTTCAGAACATAGTTCTTGCCTCTTCTTTCCTTTCATGCATGATCTTGCTTTAAATGATCTTAATTACTTCAAATTTTGAATAAAATGTATAAGATTTAAACATTTTTTCACCCCTAATTTCTTCCCTTAAAACTACTATCTTATATCTCAAACTACTTACTTGAGACATCCAGGTTGATGTCAAAGAAATAACCCTAACCTGGTTTTTCAGTTCCTTTCCAACATTTCTTCCATCTGTTTCCCCCACCCCCGTCAATGAATAACATTACCACCCAAACAATAGTTCAATCTAAATGCCTAGAATTCATCCTATTTCTCTCTGTCTTCTACACATTCAACTCCTCAGTAAGTCTGGTCAGTTCTACCTGCAGAGTTGAACTTGAACCCATCTACTTGCCTCCATCATCTTTCCAAACCCAATTCAGACACCAATATTTCCTAACAGGGATATCACCATAACCTCTTAACTCATCTCCTTGCTTCAGTTCTCTTCATTTTGCCACTTCAATTGGTATAAGTCACCCAATTTTTAAACAATAAAAATTGCATTCTTTCAGTTCCAGGCATAAAGTCCTTATAACAGCATCCTATCACATTCAGTGTCAAATTCAATCAACTTTTTCTAGCCTCCAAAGTCCTCCCTGCAGGATCTGACTCCCATCTACTTCTCTAACTCCACCTTGTCTTCCACAGTCCAATGTCTCTATCCTTCTTTCTGACCTTTGTACAACTGCAATTTGCATTGCTTTAGAATCTTTTCATGAACCGTGCCTTCTACCTAGAAAGTTTATCCAGAGAGTATCACATAAGTAACTTTTCTTATGATCTAGACCTCTGCTTAGAGCCCAACTCTTCAGAGAAATCTTCCCAGCACAATAATCCTTAAGTAATCACCCTATTACTCTTGGTCCATCATGCTAGTTTCCTTTCTTTACAGCAATAATTGCCATCTGATATTTTCCTGTCTATTTATTACCTGTTTTCCTACAGGGATCTACACTCCTTGAGAACAGGGACCTTACCTGACCCTGTCATTGTTGTGTGCTTATTTCTGATCCACGCCACTGATGCTCAATTTGGTAAATTGAAGAAATTTATTGAGCTCCTAGATACCAAAAAAACTCTGCCTAAAGTTCCATTAAGTTCCTCTGCTTTTATAAAAGTATTTTCTATTATACCCCTCATGATTTTAAGATTAATCAGGAAACACATATTAAAGTCAATTCTCTGTTCATTCAATCAAGAAATATTTGCTGTGCCAAATATTTTCTGCTATACAGTGAAAAATGTGACAGCAGATTTATTATCTAATGCTAGAGAATGACATGAAAATGAGTATTATAATAAAAATTGAGATCAATCAAACTACTAAGAGACCTACTAATGTTACCTTATGCAAAAGGGTCAAGATGGAGAGAAAAAAAATCAATGAGGAATGCAGAAGAAAGATGACATCTACTATACCCATTGAGTCAGAGGTTGAGTTCTATAAACCAAAAGAGGAAAACATTACATTGGTTTCATTTCTCAATCCCAGATAATGACTCCCCCAAACCTGACACTGACAGGAGGAAAATTTTTTTGTATTCCATAACATTATTGCAATCTGAAAGTCAAGTTTTACTAAATTCAAGGACACTCCTTTCAAATGCCTTGTGTGATTCAATCAGATGCAATTCTATTTTATCATCATGCAAGGTTAGAATAAAGTAAAACTGCAAAGAAATAGATGCTCTCCCAATTTCTCCTCCCGCTCACAGCTGCCACCCTACTTCTCTGCCAGTCTCCACCTCACCCTTCCATCACCACCCACTGCCTGGAGCCCATGATTTCCTATTAATCTCTGATACAATGGAAATTCTACTAATCCTCAACCAACAGAATGGCCTGTTCAATGCATCTTACTCAATCCCACTTTCTCAACCCACACACCCAATTAAAATACCATTATCTTTTGCTTCTATTATCCCAATGCTGCCAATTACACTGGTCAACAGTGAGATAATTACTAACTTAAAAAGACCCTAATCTGTAGTATCTTGGTGTGCTGAACATGAATATAACCCTGATCATTTTTTACTAGCTCTTGTGTTGAAGATATTTCATATGATTCATTTCATATGTTTCACCATGTAAATTTATCCAGTAGGACTGCAACAGCATCCTAATCAGCCTAGAATGATGTAATATTGCATCGCATTGCATAATACCATCATGCACACATCATCCAGAGTTGATTGCATCATTTTCTGATGCAATGCAATACTACTGCCAGGCGGCTGCTGAAGGAAGCTGACGTCAGCAGTGCACTATGGAAAGCCCTGTCGGAAAGGTTGAGCATTGAAAATATTGCAGACTTTGTGTGAGACAGTTGAAGCTACTGTTCCATAGAACTGTTATCATTTTATCCATTTAGGCACAATACAGAACAGTCATGCCTTGAAAGTGCGTTAATTGCGTGGGCAATTTCTGCTCTATTTGTGGGGAAGTGACATTTGCCAACCAGAAGAAAAGTATCACTTCTCAAGTGAAGAAGGCTTATCATCTTTACTTCGGATGCAAGTTTAGTGACCAAGACAAGCCTCGGGCCCCGAAAATATGCTGTCTACATGTCCAACACAGCTTTCACAGTGGTTCAATGGCAAAAGCCCATCAATGCCGTTTGCAGTCCCCCATGGTGTGGAGAGTGCCAAGCAACCACATAAAAGACTGTTACTTCTGCTTGGTTCCTCCTCTTTATGGCAGAGTAACAAAGCAAAAGAAGTCAAGAATAGTCTACCCAAACATTCCGTCTGCATTGAGATGACCAGTTCAACAACTTGCTGCAGGGTGATGCGAAACAAGCATGGAATGCTTTTCACCTAGTGTCTACAAACTTTCTTGGGAATGTTAGGGCAGAAAACTAGTAGAAGACATGCTGATGCAGTATCAGAAACTTGGCTGCAATATGTCTCTAAAGATCCATTTCCTTCATGCCCATCTGATTTCTCCCCTGAAAACTGTGGTATGGTTAGTGATGAACATGGGAAACGTTTTCGTCAAGATATCGCATCAGTGGAACAAAGATACCAGGGAAAATGGTCCCCTACAATGCTGGCTGACTACTGCTGGGCACTCCCCAGAGATGCTCCTGAACAGCTGTACAAGAGACAAGCGAAGAAACCTAAGGAATAGTCTATGACTTGACATTTTACAGGTATTAACCGTAGGCCTATTACTATTGGCATGCATTTTGTGATATAAACCTCAATTTATTGCAGATTACAAAAAATACTAGAGCCAAAATTAGAATTTTACTGTCATGTTCGTGTTGAGCACATACAAATTGATAGGAAATTACTAATTTTATTTCAGTTATATGACTTTGGTAAAAATTTGTTGACCAGTGTTATCAAACTCAAGAGGCCCATCTCTCCCATGAAGCTTTCCTTTGGCAATGCTAGCTCACTGAGCTCATCCTTCTCTGTCTTCAGCATCCTATGCTGTAGGAAGATTAATAAATACCAATTAAATAATTGGTATTTAATCTTTTAATTATCTGGATTTAGCCTCCAGGCCTTTACTCATGGGATTACCACCACAAGGAATTCCTTTTCCCATACTTTATTGTCAGCCTAACTCTTCTCTTTCCAATTAAATATTAATTTTCAGCAAGATCTCAGGGAAGGTTTAGTTTCCCCTGATACTATGTCTAATTTTAAACATCAACATTTTTTGCCAATACTCATGAAAATAATTTGTTTTAATATCTGGAGGGCTACCATATTTTAGAGGCCTCATGAAAACAGAGACTGTTGGCCTCTCTGGTGGTGCAACAGGTTAAGTCTCAGCCTATGAAACTATCCACATCCACTGCAGCACGAGTTCAATCCCCGGCCAGGGAAGATTCCCACATGGTGCAGCAGACCTCTCCTGCCTCACCTGCTACTCCCTTCAGCAGCGTATTTCAGTTGATCCTCCTGTTCTGCTCCCTGCTCTGACTTGTGAATCCTTCACCACCCCACACCTCTGGCCTACACCCCAGTTCTTGTATGCATAAATAAATAAATCTTAGAAAAAAAGAGTCTGTGTCAGCCTTTGTAGTTGTTGCATCCCAGAAAAATGCATAGTGTTCCTGCTCAAGAAATTTGTTGAATTAATAAGTGATAATGAGGCACTGGAACTAGAGGACCTAGTTTAGAGCTCATTTTTGCCTACTGTGACCATGGGTTTATCATTTCAGCTCACTAATCCTCAATGTCCTAATCTTTATAAAGAGCATTATCTCCATCAAACTCTGGGATATTGAAAAGAGTCAAAGGATATACATCAAAGAGTTTGTAACATTACACAAGACTTTAAAATTATTACTTTTGAATAACTAAATATGGTCCCACAGTTTTTGAGCTACTGATTATATATTGTAATTATAAATATGCAATTTTTTATAAAGATTTATTTATTTATGCATACTAGCTGGGGTGCAGGCCAGCGGTGTGGGGCAGTGAGAGGATTCACCAGAGACAGAAGGGGGAGAAGAACAGGCAGATCGACTGAAATACACTGCTGAGAGGAGCAGCGGGAGAGACAGGAGAGGTCTGCTGCGCCATGTGGGAATCTCCCCAGCCAGGCATCGAATTCGTGCCACAGCTGCTGACAGCTCCACAGTGCTGCGCCCAACCCATTATGCCACCCGGGAGGCCCAATGTGTAACTGTTATGAATAAAATCTTATGTGCATTATCTCATCAATTAATTTTAACTGCTACAATAATCTTTAGGAAATCTGTATCAGTAAAATTAGTATTAACCCACTGAAAGTTGAAGGCAATGAACTTACAAAGTCGTAAGTGATGATCTGAGATTCAAACCCAGACAGTCTTTCTTCAAGGTCTGAGAATTAGGCCAGCTAAGCCTGCCTCCCCTTACTATAGTACCACCTCTATTCTTGGGAGAAGAAAGCATCTGTTTCACAAGAGACAAACTATCTTTCCCTAGGAGTCCAGCTGTGGATGCTCATGAACTAGGTGGCTTTCTATTGAAATAACTGAGAGGAACCCAACAGTTTAAGACATCTTCATTATCAAGTGACTATTTTAGTAAAGAGCCAGCCACCTGCATAAGTACTTAATAGTTACTAATCCTAAGCATCTCAATAATCTTCACTTTAACAATAAAGAAAGGGGCAAGAATATATAATCTACTTTCCTAGCAATTCAGTTTAGTGAACACACCTCTGTGTAACCAAAGCTGTGCTCTTTAGCCTGCTAGGCCTAACAACTTCTTCTGTGAGCCTAGGCTGAGAAGCATTATAAAAACATATATCCTTAAGAAGGTTCTTTCTCCAAGTATGTTGCTTATATTGTATAATAAGTAAAACAATCAGTATATTGATTATATTTGTCATATACTATGATCAAATACATTCATTCCTCATTGCTGTTGCAACAAACGATCACAAACACAATGACGTCAAACCACATAAACATTCTTTTACAGTTTTGTCAGTTAAAAGTTTAACAATGGACAAAGATCTGGGTGTTGTATGGTCAGATTCTAGAGGTTCTAGAGAGGAACCCACTAGCTTTCTACAGGTCTGAAGGATCACTAGATGCTTTGAACCAAGGCCTCCTTCTTCCATCTTCAAAGCAACTTCTCATCTCTCTGATCATTTTCCTTCCTAACATTTCCTTCTGACCAGAGCCAGGAAATGTTCTCCCCTTTAAGGACTTGTGATTAGATTGATCCTTAACTTAATCACCTTGTAGCATCATTTTAAAGTAACAGCCACAGAGTTCAAGGATGAGAAGACGGACACCATCAAGGATCCACTACTCTGCCTGTCATACCAAAATGCCAGCTCTACTCAGGACACAGTATACATCACCTCCTAAAAGCCCTTGGGAGAGGAGCATGACTCAGTAACTCTCAAAGAACTTCATGGAAATGCCAGAACAGGGGAGGGAAAACCCAGAAATTAGGAGGAACACAAAAAATGAGCTTCTGGAGACCTGTAGTCAGTCTTGGCTTCAGAAAACCCATGTCCAGCCGAGATCAAGGCATCATGACAGCTGTTCAAGACAGTATATTTACAACTCTATAGCTAGAGAATAAGATACAGTCATTAATTTAGTCTTCAATTTCTGTATTAACACATGACCTATTTCTGTTCAGTATACGAGATATACTAGTCTTCTACATAAATTTCAGAGATACTGAGAAGATTGAAAGGACAAAGGTTTTAGCGTCTAATGGAAATGGACTTAGGTCTGTCATCTGCAGTCTCTACCAATGCTGTGTGACATGGAACAGGTTTCTTGACCTTTTGAGCTTCAGACCCTATATCTGCAAAATGGTGATAATTCAACTTAGTGACAGGATGTGGGTATAAGAATCTAATGTAGTTATATGTGTAACCTCAAAAACAGGGCTTGCCACGTATTGGGGGAAAAAAAAACATTAAGCCTTGTCCAACTTGTCTCCCTATATCAGTTGTAAGTAGAATGAACATAGCAATAATGTGGTCTTCATTACTGGATTCTGTTTCCACTCACCCACTCAGCACTGGGAAGAATGCCTAGCCCAGAGCAGACATCCAACATATATTAGTTGAACCATATTGAAGTCTTCTTTTCCCTCTGGGTCTAGAGAATAAACCTCTAGTTTTGGGTCAGTGAAGAATTATAAGGTCAGATTGGCCTAGCAAGACCTAATTCCCTAAAATATCCTTTGGAGTCCTCGGAGTACATTGGGCTACTTCACAATATCCACACAGAGAATGTAAAACAAAAATGGTCTTACATATAACCTATGGTGGATGATTAACATAGAAAATAGATTAGACTATATAAAACATTCCAATTCATCACATTTGACACAAAAATATCTCTAATAAGAGTCTAAGTTCCAACTAGATGAATGTTTTCCAGAATCCTTAAGACTGATTTAAAACACAAAATAGTCCATAATCAAAAAACAAACCACCATTTCCACCCAATGCTAAAGCAACATATAAATATGGAAAGAAGAATTTATGGAAAACAAATCAATATTTTAGAAGCTATTTGGTGTTTTTGAGTTCTGATCATTTATAAACCCAAAGCAAATTAGGCCTAAATCATATATGGCTCTTGTAGAAACAGTAACTATTTGGGATAATCTTACCTCCTGTTAAGCGAAAGGTTATAAATTTACAGCACATGGCTCAAACCCTTCTCTTCATCCTCCTCTCATAAAATGACATTCCTCTCTATTTCACAAAATATAGAACCTCTAAATTGTGGAGTCCTTCCCAAGCCTAACTTTTCCCTTTGTCTCCGGAGAGCCTAACTACCACATACACCTTCCAATGTCCCACCTGTCAGCTTCACTTTATTCATCTTGTAATTGGGGGTATACATATGAACAGTAAACCATTCCAGTCTCGAAAGGATTCAGTCTCTTAAGGGAGACAAATGTAGCCATAAAATATTACACAAATAATATTGAGCACTCAAGAGAAGTGAACTATAGCCATCAATACAGTCAGATCTCTAAGACAACGTTAAATATAAAAGTCTTAAAAGACACCATTTGTTTAGATTTAAACACACCCACTGCTAGGTTTGAATATCAGTGTCATCCCTCCCATACCACCCCCCACTTCAATTTCTATGTTGAAACCCTAATCCACAAAGGTGATGATATTAGTAGTGGGGTCTTTGAGAGGTGATTGGGTCATGAGGGTGGAGTTCTCATGAATGGGATTAGTGAGCTTATAAAAGAGACCCCAGAGAGCTCCCCAACCTTTTCCATAGCCTTTGTCCAAGCTACATGAGGATACAAGGAAAAGCCTGTCACCTGGGAAGAGGTCACTTTGCTGGGACTCTGGCTCACACTGCCAGTTTCCAGAACTCGAAGCAACAAATCCTATTGTTCATAAGCCATCTGGCACTTTGCTAGAGCAGCTAGGAGGACTAAGGCACAGGTGAAACATGTTCATGCATACCTCTATGGGCAGGTAAAAGTATATAACACGAATACATCAAATTCATGGTAATGTTGTAACCAGAAGGACAAAAAGGGGACATAGATGGTAACAAAGTGGATGTCAACTGTGCAATTAACAATTTGTTTTATTTTTTTTTATGTAGAGAAAGTTAGAAGCAAATATTTTGTAAAATTATTATCAATGTAGGGTAAGAAATTCTCAGGAACTTACTATTCTCTGTACTTTTCTGTAGTCTTATAAGTAGTTTCAATTTAAATATACAATTGTATTGATGCATAAGATGTGACCTACAAGGCATGTGCAAGGTGTAATGATAATATGACTCTATCATGTTTCAGACCATTTTTCTCCACTGCCTAGTCATTGCCTTAAAACGTCAAAGTCAAATCTCTGGTTTAGCAAATAAATCTACTACTAGTTACTCCCCTAAGCAACTGTTCCATCTACTCCCTTACCTTCATAACTAAGCTTCTTGGAAGAGTTGCCTACTCCTTATTTTCTTGCTCACACCCAAACCCATCACAATCTGGCTTCTGCCCCACTTAAATGGATTCAACCTCCTAACTGCCAAATCCTTTCAGTTCTCGTTTTACTTAACCATGCAAAGCACTTAAGGTAATTGATCGAGTACTGGAAAATTCTCCCTCCCTGGAGTCCACAGTACTACTCTTGGCTGTCCTTCCTTTCACCACCCTGTACCTTCCATCCTTGAATTATCTGTTGCTGCCTTCTCCCAGCAAATGTTATTCTGCTCCCAGTAGTCTATTCTGAGCTTTGTTCTCCCCCATTGTCGTGACCTTCTCTGTTCTCATGGTTTTACTTGCAATCATTGGCTCCCAATCTGCACTGGCAGCCCCCCTGAGTTCAAGATACGTTCCAGCTGACTTTCTCTTACATTTTCTAAGAGTATCTCATCTTCAGTAAGTCCCTCAAGAATTCTCACTAAAGATTCCATTTAGACATGAGGAAATCTCAACTCCTCATTTCCTTGCCTTCAATCCAATACTTCATCATTATTTATTATACCTAATACATCTCTCTTACACCTACCACACCCTCCCTACCTACCACATTGCTTTAATTTAGGTATTTCATTCCACATTGTCTACACTGTAATTCCAATGAATTCATTTGATTTCTCTTTTTTTAATATTAGAATTACTCTTTTTTTATTACTAGTGATGTAAAGCTAGTTTACATCACTTAATTTGTTTTAGGGGTTACAGGGTAAAACCTCTACAAATGTATGTTTTCATTCCACCCTTATAACCAATGTCCAAAAAATTCTCCGCCTTGCTCCACTGGGACCCCTCCACCCCCACTCCTTCCCCCACCAACCTCCCCTTATGCTTGCCTCAATTAGTTCCATTGATGTCAATGGAACTACCTCTATCATTTTCTAAAATACAAACAATTGTCAATCCCCTGGTTAACACCCTTCAAAAATGCCCACTGCCTACTGATTTTAATTTAAACTCCACAGCATGAAATATAAGGATCCAAAACAATCTGTCACTATCTACCCTTTTTGCTTGGCTTTTGGATACATGTCCCCACTTTGCCAATATTTAGGCCATGTGGAACTCCTCACCATTCCCTGAAAATGTTGAGTTTTCACTCAAATCTGAACCTTGTCACAGTTTCTTCCTACCTTTAAGTCCCTTTTCTCCCCTCTGCTAGATAAACCTCAATATATTGTCCAAGACCAGTCAAAGATCAATAGAAATGTCTACACAAGAGGTTACTGAGACCAAATCTTGTCAATTTGATATTTCTAGCATGTTTACCATTATCTATAATACAAGTTAAACATTACAAAAAATTAGTGGACAGGGCCTGCCTGGTGGCACAGTGGTTGAGCACTGCGCTGTGAAGCTGTCGGCAGCGCGCGATGTGAGTTCGACGCCCGGCCGGGGAGAATCCCACATGGCGCGGCAGACCTCTCCTGCCTCACCCGCTGCTCCCCTCAGCAGTGTATTTCTAATCTGCCTGTTCTGCTCCCCGCTCTGTCTCTGGTGAACCCTCTCGCCGCCCCATGCCTCTGGCCTGTAACCCAGCTTGTATGTATAAATAAATAAAAAAAAAAGTGGACATACTTTTGTAAGTACATATGTATAATTTATAATGATATCTATAAAAATAAAGGTGCGTGCTCAAGTTGTTTTTGCAGATAAAAGTACAAGATCAAAGCACATTGGAAGCTGCTGCCCTAGACCTTAAATAACTAACAATTCTAAAAAAGAAACCAAAGTAGGATTTTTGAGATTTGGCAACTAAGTCTAGGAAATGAAGACAAGATAGAGATGATGAAAAAATAATTCCAGAAGGCAAAAAAAGGCCAGCAGTACAAAGTACGATCAGTGGTTGCTTGGCTGGTCATTGAGAAGACCTCGTATTCTTTTTGAGGCATGTAGGGATGGACGCCAGAAGATATAATAAGGCTATTTGGCTATTTCCCCTGATTACAATCTCCTTTAACTTCTCATTGACCTTAATGTAAAGTGCAAATTCTTAAGAAACTCAAACTTGCAAGTGTCTCTCGCCTCATTGGCAATATCTTATGTTTATCTCCAACTCCAGGGGATTTTTCAGTTCTTCAAGTGTGTTTTCCACTTTTGATCCCATCCATCTCTAAGGTCATACAGATGTCCACTCACATTCTACCCTCTTTAGGAATTATTTCCCAACTCCAAGAACATAAGAAAATTTTCTATATGTTTCCCTAGCATCCTTTACTCTCTGTTGAGAAATCCTTACATGCTCTTAACACACTGGGAGATCTTTCTTCCTCACCAGCCTTGTGTGAGGACAGAGAGGTATCTCCCAAGCAACCAGCAAAATACTGGATTTATAATATGGGCTAAACAAATGTATTGATTGGACTGAAATTCTGTGCAATGTGTCTTGAAAATCATAGAGTGAAAGAAAGAATTTCTCTTTGTGCTTGCTTATAGTATTTGATGATGCAGGAATGTGTGATGTTTACCTAAAGGTGATAACAACGTTTGACTACTTTTTATCAGTACATTTCAAGGTACTTCATTATCCGTTGGTCAACAAATATTTGAGTGCTCCTTGGGTCCCAGAAGTGTGCACAGTCTCTGTACTGTGTTGGCAGGCACCAACCAATTTATTTAAACTGCCTTCATTACAGAACAGTAGTTAAAGGATTCATGACTTATTCTGGCAGGTTGGAGAATGACTGGAATTCACTGCTTACAATAATGCTATTTAGTCCCTGTTGGTCAGTGACAGCAAGACTGCCTATGTCCAGTGCCCAGAAGGGGAGGAGATGAGGATGCAGAAATATCACGAGCAGTAGGAGGAGGGTCAGGAGGCAGCTATATAAGGGGAATGCTTTCTGGGCTTCCCTGGTGGTGCAACAGGTTAAGTCTCAGAGCTATGAAGTTATCCAGAGCCACTGAAGCACGAGTTCGATCCCCAGCCAGGGAGCTTCCCACATGGCGCGGCAGACCTCTCCTGCCTCACCCGCTGCTCCCCTCAGCAGTGTACTTCAGTAGATCTGCCTGTTTTGCTCCCACTCTCTCTGGTGAATCCTCTCACCACCCCACACCTCAGGCCTACACCACAGTTCCTGTATGCATAAATAAATAAACCTTTCAAAAAACAAACAGGTGGAATGCTTTCTGAACCAAAATCATATCTGTGCACACGATAACATACATCCTTCAAAAGCTTACCTGTGCACTGTACTTTCATTGCTTCATTGACCCCACACCCTCATCTGGCATTGGTGTGCTCCCATCAGTCACCTCCATCAGGCCCTCAACTCAGGTTCAAATGAAACCAGCAGGATACCTACCTTGCCTTTCAGCCCCTGGCCATTTTTTTTAAAGATTTATTTATTTACGCATACAAGAACTGGGGTGCAGGCTAGAAGTGTGGGGTGGTGAGAGATTTCACCAGAGACAGAGCAGGGAGCAGAACAGGTGGATCAACTGAAGCACACTGCTGAGGGGAGCAGCGGTCGAGGCAGGAGAGGTCTGCCGCGCCATGTGGGAATCTCCCTGGCCAGGGATCAAACTCGTGCGACAGCAGCTGAGGACAGCTTCCTAGGCTAAGACTCAACCCACCCCACCACCAGGGAGGCCCTCCCTGGCCTTCTTTATCCCAATCTCAAGGCTGCTCACCAAGGCTCCCCCTTGCAATGCAAGAACACATGGACTGGGCACTCATTTTGGATCTTTAGCTTGGATGTGAACTAGACATGCCCCTCGGGTGTTTTGCCTTCACTATTCCCCAACTCTGTCTCTCCAGGCATAAGAGTGAAGAAATAATAGTTTAAAAGCTGTGTGTGCACTAACATTCCCTTGCTTGGTTAATATCCAAGCTCTCCTAATCCGTAACGGCGTGTGAGTGAGTTGCTGACCCCTCTCAGCCACAATTTACTTATCCACAAAAAGGATATTCAAAATTATGCAGTGCTCCTTATACCAGAGTATCATTTGGGTAGTAATACCCCAAATATAATATTGAACTCAATACTTTTGACCACACACACAGACCCCTGATTTTCTTCTTTCACCTTCAAGACAATAACCTCTTAACACCCTAAGCAAAGGTCCTTACTTTTTTCATTGAAATTCGAGAGGAGCTGCTGAGAGGCACAGCCTTCACTCCACTCCTCCTCAATCTTCCACTTAACCCCACACCATATTCTATCAGTTACGAAGACAACCCACGAGGCCACAGATAGTGCCAAATTCATCTTCTTCTCCACCAACACCCCTCCCAAATCTCTCAATCCTTCTTGAAGCCTTGACAATTTTGACGTCTTCTCAATTGGCCTTTCCACCTAAACACTCCCCTTCTTTCATCTTTTCTTTACAAGAAGGCAAGACAAATCATGCTAACATATCACAGCTATCATGCAATCATCCTCAGACATCCAGCATTCCTGCCCACTGGATAAAATCTACACATCTGAGACTCTCCCCAATCTCATTTATCCATCTCAGCCCTTTTCAGACATCTACTTGAGTCAAACTGATGTCCCCACAAATCCCTTCATGCCACCCACTAAATATTTCCTCACAACCTCTCTAAACCCCAGACAACAGTCCAACTCCTCTATAGGATTGTCCCTAACAGATCACTACAGGGTGGCCTCTTTGACCTTCTGGGTTACAGGAAAGATTTTTCCCTCCCCGAAGACAAATGGCCCTCCCTCACAACTCCCTCCAAAATCCCTTACTGCTTCCAGTCTCACCACCCTCTTGCTTCCCATCCTCAAGATAAAAGGACTTCTCAGGGCAAATAATTAGAAAAATGAACATAACACACATTTACAAATCCCTAACTACTTGTCAGATACCATACTAAGCATTTTACATCCATCAATTCAGTTCATCTTCAATGCAACCTGATGGTATAGGTTCTCTTTACTGATTTACCATTTAACAGACATTTGTGAGAATTTCAATACAGAGAGTAAAAGAAAATACACATAAAATAAAGGTAATTATACATGTTTATTTATAAACTATATATATTATATATTAGTAATAATCTGATATACAAATAACATTGCGATATAGTAGCATAGTACATATAAAAATGTTTTTATTTGAAGGCGTATATAAAAGTCATGGAGGAAAGTAAAGCAGGGTAAAGTAGGGTAGAGGTGAATTATTATAGTGGATGAAGTCATCAGAGAATTGATATTTAAATGGCGGTTGAATAAGGAAGCTAACCAATGAAGTTCATGAGACGAAAGCATTTCAAGTACAGACCATTTATAAAGAAACTAAGCTCTGGGGCCTCCCCGGTGGCGCAGCAGTTGAGCACTGCGCTGTGGAGCTATCGGCAGCCGCGACGCGGGTTCGACGCCCAGCCGGGGAGAATCCCACATGGCGAGGCAGGAGAGGTCTGCCGCGCCAGCTGCTCCCCTCAGCAGTGTATTTCTGATCTGCCTGTTCTGCTCCCCACTCTGTCTCTGGTGAACCCTCTCGCCACCCCACACCTCTGGCCTGTGCCCCAGCTTGTATGCATAAATAAAAAATAATTTAAAAAAAAACAAAAAGAAAAAGAAACTAAGCTCCATCCGCAGCACATTTCTCTGGTTTTACCTCTGTCTTCCACCCTTATTTTCTTGGTTCTCATCCCTAGTCCCTGCCATCTCTTCAGTCTGGTGTCTTTAGTTATCTTACCTCTCTGCAACTGACTCACATACTTGAGCCCCCAGCTTAGTCTGATGATAAGCCCACTTCATTTATCACACACACACACCACAATCTGGTTTAATAAACGAGTGCTTCTCTACATTCAGTTCAACTTGACTTCCATATTTCTGACTGCCTGTGGGACAGTTTGACCTGAATGCTTCCCCAGCACATCAAAATCTACAAATTTCTACAAATGTGCAGGTTATCTTCCCTCCAAACCCATTTCCTACCTGTGTTCCTTGCTTCTCACCATGTCACCGCAAGGTAAAAGTGTCACCAGCCTTCCCATCTTTCCATTCCCACTGCTGTACCTTTGCTCAGACATTTGATTTCTCTTGCCTAGAATAATGCAATCATTTCCAAATGACATTCATTTCCTTGTTGACGATGCTACCTACATGGCTATGCAAAATTAATGTTTTTCATTCTGTCACTCCTCGCTAAATTCAACTGGCTCCCCATTATCTACAGAATCAAATCTCACTGTTATGTTCCAAACCCATATAGCCCCCAAACCCCTAGACATCTCCATTTTGATATCTCAGAAAGCCTTAAATTTCATGGTCATAGAACGGACTTTATTTTCTTTCAACCAAACCTTCTGTATTTCCATTCTCAGTCAATATGTGCTACACAAACCAGAAATTGAGAACATTCTCCTCCACCCCCACAACCACCTGTAAGCAAATCCCATTGGTCTCGCCCTCTGTTGCCTCATGGGTCCCAGATGGCCAAGGCTTTGCTGTGCTCCTCCATGTGCCTCCTCCACTCTCCCCCTCAGCCATTCCACAGCTCTGCCACTGCATCGCCCTCTCTCTGCCCATCCCCACATCACTAGCCATTGTTCCAAACTGCAAATATGACCAGTCTCTGCACTTGACTGAATGTATCAGCAGCTCCCTACTGCCTTCGTGCCCCATGCCCACTACCTGCAGCTCCCCATCCCACTGCTCCTGTCCACCCCTCTGTGCTCACTGACTACACTGAACTTCTCACTTTGCCCTGATGGCACCACCATGCTCTCTTAGAACCAACCCAGCCTCAGAAACACAGCTCTCTCTGCCTCAAACATCCTTCATCTGATTGTCTGTCTTTCTCTGCAAAACTCGTTCTCATTTTCCACCCTATCCAGTAGAGGGTTTGTCTGATCCTGTCCAGAGAAGGTGATTCTATACACTTGTTGCTAAAGCATTCTGTGCTTGGAGCCATCATAGCATTTTTCACATTCTAATCACCATCTCACATATCTCTAACTAGATTCCGGTTTTCCCAGAGTATTTTTCACTTCAGTGTTCTAGTACTTAGAAAAATACTTGAAAATAATTGATGTTAGTATATGCTTTACCAAAGAATAAATAGGCTCATATATGGAGAAATCTCAATTGATAGGGAGATTAGTCATTTTAAATAATCTACAGACTAAGGCTTTTCGCTACATAGGATGTGGTTAGGATTTTTGTGGTTCTGCAACCCAATAGGACTTCATAACAAACTGTTTATGGAAGGTCTACTTTGTGCTTCTTCAGCTTATTATATCACAGAATACAAGGACAGAAGCTCCAGGAATCCTTCATCAAGGACATAGATCAAGATACCATCAAGGTATTAGCAGGTGCCTTTGAAAATGAGTAAGCTACATGTCCTATCTAATCAATATACAATTCAGGTAGAAGAGTTTTCTACGGTAGAGAAGGAAGATAGGATTGCAAAGTTTAATTCTTATGCCCTAAACAACTAATACACTCTTTAATATTCTAAAACATCTTCTAGTAGTTTCTTACAGGAGGTGATTTTAAAAGCATTTTAAAGGAATGCTTACGGAATAATGTCCTCAAAAATATTTCTAAAACTATCAGAACACAAATCACATTAAAGGAGGTTCCAATTGCCTTTGCTTGAGAGCTGAAACTCCATTTTAATATTAATGAAAAGCCAAAATCTCATGCTCAAGGATTCAAGGATAAATGTAACTGTTTTAAATTGCAATGTTTCCAACAAATTATCTCCACAGTTCACTCTTTCCAGCGTAGTGTTTGTAGATTCTGCAATGTCAGTATTTATCCTAAGAGCTGAACACTAATTTTGAAATTATTTTAATGACTAATTTTCATTTAAAATCCACATCCCCAATTTAATTTAACAAGGGGGGTTTATAGGATGTGGCTGCAAACCCAACACATAAATTGTGTCAGAAGTGCTAATATTTATTACTTTTCAGCTTTGTAGTTTAGAGTGGTGACTTTGTAAAATTATCTTACAATGAAAAGTCACTGCAAGGGACTTATCTATAAATGCCCTGGGCAGGAGAATTCCTTCCATGTAATAGCCACCTTCCATTTTCCACATTGCTCAATGCCTGGTTCTGAAATCTCACTGTTGTATGCTTGTCTCTCAAGATGCACCCTGCAACCCTCAAATTAATTCAGTACACTTGCTTTTCAGAGCCAGCATGATCACCAACCACCGCAGCTTCAGCAGGAAATGTGATGACAATGGACTAAAATCGGAGTGGGAACAGGATAAGACATGATGGGAAGGAGACTGTGCATCTCAGGAGGAACAGGCTCAGCTCAAATTAAAGGGACATGGGGAAATGGATGACATGCGAGAGTGATTTCAGAATTCTTGGAAAAGACGTGAGAAAGACTGAGCAGAATCTGATTTCTACAAGTGCTCCCAGTATTAGATCAGGTATAATAATATTTGTATGACAAATGACTGACTGCAAAATTAAATTTAAAAATTAGAATGATAGTCTATTTAATTTTTTAAATTCCACACTATTTTGAAATGCCTCTGCCTTTACCGGGACATTATTCAAACTGACAGTGAGAGAGCTGGGCATTTTCAGTTTCTTTATGACTATCCTTGAACAAAAGTTATTACTCATTTTGTACTCTCCCAGCTTCAAAATTATATTTGTTTTATGAATAAAAAAAGTGTACTTCATAGACTCCCAACAGCACAGCTTTCAAATATCTTTAAAATAGTTTGTCACTTTAAAGCGACAATGTCTTTAAGTGTCTGCCATATAAACCCATATTGCAGATGGAAAAAGGATAGAAGGCAGGAAGAAAATGAACACTAGAATAAATATGTACTTTCAAGTCCAGTGATAGCATTCTTTTGTAAGACCCCACAGAGTGGTCAAGTTCGTATTACTGTTTGTTTTCACTGTCTCCACTTGAAATGACACTACACTAACTGGAAGTAATTTTCTTTTCAACATCTCTCTAACTTCATCCTTACCTCTGTGATTGTAAGAGGGTGGTCCTCAGGAAAGGGGAGTGTCCCAGGACCCCACCTCCACCTCAAGCCAGAGAGATCCAAGACACCTAGGACTACAAATCCCATAATGCCATCATCACCGAAGGGAGGATGCTGAGGACTGAGGGTGGAGTTCAGCGACGGTGTTTTGGTATTTTAACCAGACGTGAGCTTTGGGCTCTCTTGCTCTTGGTGGTTGCGGAGTTTTTGGTGCGCCATTGGGATTCTAGCTCAGCAGAACTGGTAGGAAGCATTCGCCAATTTATTCTTTATTTTTCTCTTAGGTTGTCTTTTTATTTCCCCTCCTTTTGTAAATAAACCCTTTATTACTCTTACTGTGTGTGCCTGCAATTGAGTCTTACTATAAGTCCCTTTTAAGTGCATGGGGGAGGACCCACATTAGGCACCCCATTTTATATCAGGGCTGTCCTATAACATGATGGCAGTGAGTATTTTAAAATGTCCATGGCTAGCTATTTATTTCTTCCTGTGAGACTATAAATATTTGGTGCATGCTCAGTAACTATCTCTTGAATTAATAGCAAGCCCTCTAATGGCAAACTCTTATGTGTCACTCCTAGGACCAAGTTTTCTTTGTAAATATTTGCTGAATTAATCTCATTTAATCATTACAGAATCAATTTCTGTAATCTACAAGTGAATATGATTATAACCATTTTATAGAAGAAAGAAGAAAAGCAATACTATATTCATGGCTATTTTATATGTCCTTACCTTTCTAAAATAAACTGAAATTTCCCTAAATTAAACTTTGCTCAAATTAAACTTGTTCTCAGGGCTGAATTTGATAGGTTCATTTTTTAAATGTCTGTTAGTTCTGTATTATTGGGTTTTCTTTCTTATTTCTCTGCAGGCACATAATAAAAAGACTCAAGAATACACAATGGAATTGGGCTGGAGTACAAGAGTGTATCTTCACCTTTAGATATAACCATAATAGAAGATACTTTTGTTCATTTATCACATCTCTGGAGCACCCACCATACCATACACAAAACATGGATAAAAGGTATAGGCTTCACCATCTTTGAAAGTAGATCCTCATGTTATCTTAATGAAAATTCATTAAAGTACAAAAAATGACAGCTGTAAGTAAAGTCCCTGGTAGAATACCCATTCTGAAATGTAAATCATATTAATGGTTACATGTGTTCTGTTCATCCAATTGAATTATGAAACTAATGGAGACAAGTTTGGAAGTAGTGTCTTTCCTTAGTAAAAAAAATAATAATAATTGGGGGATATCTTTGGGCTCACCTTGGCATCTGGAACAACTTGCAGATGGTATTACAATGAAGGGCGAGAGACAGAGGAAGGGAGGGAGAGAGAGAGAGAGGAGAGAGAGAGAATAGTCATTAGACTGAAGTACTTATTTTATCAGCCAAATCTGATTTTGATTCCCATTTGGGCTGCGGATAATGTCATTTCTTAAATAAACTGCTTCACTCAAAAGATCCTTCAAAATATTAAGAAGTGTTGACATCTGGAGATGAAAGTCTATTTTTCCTCCAAAACCTTTTTAAAGTAGAGACCTATAAAAAATGCCAGTTCTAATTCCCTAAAGACTTTTTATTCACTATTCATGAGCAGATGCTGCCTGAACACACGAGGGGCTATTTCCCTCAGCCAATACAAATCAGGTAACCAAAAAGGTATGAACTGTTGTGAATGGATTGACTACTTATTTTTTACCTAAATAAATAACTGGGGAGAGAAGTTTCTAAAAGGTCAGTAATATGCAAAAGGCATTTAAACGGACAGCCTATTTCCAGTAGGAGAACCATTCAACCACACTGGCTGTATTGGCTCAGGATGAAAAACCAGCCCTTAACATGGGCATGAAGGCCAAGAGCGCAATATGGAAAATTCTATATTTATATCCTTTTTCAAATTATTCTTTAGATTGTCATAATGTGCAGAGAACCTTTATGTTTAAACACTGAGAGTCTCTTTTTTTCTTTTTCAAATATTCTAATGCCATGTGCATATGTCTGCATATAGAACAGATTAGAGTGAGTGAAGAGACTAGGCAAGGAGCAGGAGACAGCCACAGTGGTGAGAATACGAGCACTGAATCTCCTCTCAGCCCTGTCCCGATTTCCATGTTCCTCCTAGTTCCTTCCCAATGCACCCCGATTCTCCCTGCGCCATCTAGTAGGAAAGGGATTACATGGAAAGAAGTGGATGTGTATACACTGAGTAATGTCAAGGTTCTGCAAAAGATTTACGTCAGAACTTTGTGAAAAGTTGCACAAAAGATACAAAGGAAGATATGAAGTTCAGAAAAAGAGATCTGAGAAAATTGGGAGGAAAAAGACCGCAGGGTCCCAGAAAGCAAGGGGGAGACTCCACTCATTCAACAGACGTGCTGTTGAGCAAATATGACATGTCAGGTGTCACATTAGAAGCTGGGGACACAACGGTGGGCAAAACATACACCTCTACTCTGACAGAGTCCATAGCCCTCAAAGGGCTGTAGGTAAACAGCGCTAAGCATGGATAGTGAGTTCAGGATGATACCAATTGTGAAAAGACCAGGACCTTTAGTTAAATGAACAGTTTTGAAGAAGAAGTAGGCTATCACATGCAACAGTGAATAAACTTATAGTAACAAATGTAGATATACAATCTGAAAACAGTTTCAAGACCGGTTAAGGCCCTTGAATAAATTGTGTAAATCTTGTGCCTGACGTAAATCTTGCGCCTCTCTCTCTCTCTCTCTCCCTTTCCCCCCACACACAAATGCGCACACACACACACACACACACACACACACACACTCCTACTTTAATGTGCTGGAAATAATCCTTAAGAAAGGCTATTAAGTAAACAAGCACACCCTGCTATGAAATATTGAAAAGCAATATTGCCCACATGTTCTAGAAAAACAATGAGGACAGGAAAAGAGGCAAAGAAATAGCATATACTTTTAGCCCCAAAATATGTCTTGAAAGATTCAACCACTATCTGGCCTCCAGTTCTGCAGAAGTCTTGCACACACATTTTATATTGCCTGGCTCATTAGTTTCCAAGCCATCCATGCCCTTCTTTTATGAAACTTTGCATAAGCACAGGCTGACCAGATAAAAACACAGAAAAGAGACAAGGTTGTTGAATTTTACACACTTCATCATATCGTTGGTTTCCATTTCTTACATTTAAGGATATAAAGAAAACATAAAGCCCAGCTTTTCTTGGGTTCGAATAGAGTTTGCATTATTACCCCTGTGGATTTAATAATCTGAGTTTTGTTTTCTCCTTAATAAACACAAAATTAAAGCCAAATCATGATATATCCATCAAACAAAAATATAAGATCAATGAGATTTTTCACTTTACAACTGAAACAGATTTTCCTCTCCTGACTTTTAGTTGTAGATTCTACCACAGAACGTCTGCCCTCTCTGAGTTAAATGGCACAAATTAAAGACACCAATGAAGAGTTTTATAAATTTTTCCCCTCTGACCTTATTTCTGATTCTCTTTCAAATAACTGTTGAATTATCATCTCCCTTCTCATTTCACTGGTAGCAGGAGTATGTTTGATTTTTATAATGGGGAAGCACAATAATGGAAATAGAGAAAGACATGAAAAATATATTCTGAGCAGGTGTTCCAGGTTTAATCTGGATGCTGCTGGGAGACTGGGTGAATGTAAGCACTACAGTTGCTAAAATACACACACACACACACACACACACACACACACACACACACACACACTTTTTTTTGGTATGTACTTTCAAGGCAATCATTTTCTGTCCTCTAGAGCATTAACAGTGTTAAAATGAAAGGAACTTATTACCCAGGACCCTACTGAAGTTCTGATTAGTTGTGATCACCTTCTGATTAGCTTTTAAATTAGTATGACCTGGGCCCTTGACAGATGGAGAGAAGCTATTTAGCTGGCAGGATAAGGAAAAACACAAATTTCAAGATAACTAAACTTTTAATTCAATTGCAGTGACTTAGAAGTTAGCATCATTAATGATCAGTTAGCATCATTAGTGCATTACTTGTTGAAAAGGGGTAAAAATTGACTTTTTAAGTTGTGTTTTAGAAAGTTTTAGCAAGGCAACCCCAAGCTGCTCCCTGTTTTCCTTTTACTGTGCTGTTTTTTTTTTTTTTTTTCCTTTGTATCTTAGCAAAGCATTGTTCACAGTATTCTGGCTCTAGAATCAGGTCACAAAATACATCCACATACAAATATCTCTGCGAGTCCTGATTTCCCTCCTATCTTCATACATTCCTCTGAGTCAATCCTTCAGTTACATTTGGTTAAATTCTGATTAAATTATTGTGCCTTAGCATTGTATGCATAAATAAACAAATCTTCAAAAAATGAAAAAAAAATTATTGTGCCCTCTATCCCACAGGTATTTCCTCAAGGGAAATTCATCATGGTCATTTTATGCAAATACCCTACTTATTGAAAGGAAACAAGAGGCCAGAGACTTCTGTTTGAAACAAACCTCTAAGAATGACAATCCTTTCTGTCCTTGACTTAGTAAAAACCACCCTAAATCTGACCACAAACAGTCAAAGAACTAAAGCATGTGCTTGGGGAAAATCATACACTACATATTTGCAGGGTCACTCTAAAATTAAAGTTGAAATGATAACAAGAACAAGGAAGACACTTAAAGCTATTTTTTTCTTCTACTCATGAGAAAACAGTACAAGAAACAGGTGTCAAATCAATTCAAGCTAGTAGCTTCACTTTTGGCCTCACCTTAGGCAAGATATAAATTAACATCTTTCTATTTTCCAGACAATGAACTCCAGCTGACTTTAGTGATGGCAATAAAAGTTTTGTTTTGTTTTGTTTTTTAAATATATTAGACTCTCTAGATGTGATTTCATCTTTGTTACTCCTTTTCCTAACAAACAGATTATGGACACCTATGGCACTGGAAAGACTGGCCATAACTCAATCCTCCTCTGGCCAGTTAAACACCAGACCCAGTCAAAAAGCTGTAATCTCTCAGGACCCAAACAATGATCCATTTCCAAGACTTCTGTTTCTACAATCCTTCCCACCACTGAGTTCCCACTTTTGCCTTGTGCAAAAGTGTGGTCTCTAAAAGAACAACTAGTTCCATATGCTTAGACAAAGGAACAGCAAAGGCAGAGACCCTATGAACTCAACAACTACTCAGCCCTTTTATAATCCAGATTTCATTGTGGCAAAATCCATTCTTTTACAGATTATGAGCCTCCCTCATTATATCTTGGACACACTTGGTTTGCAATGAGTGACAGTTATCCCATAAGTGAAACCAGAGTTAAACATGGTTACAAGTCAAATTTGAAGCTCTAAGGCTGATGGTCATATTATTTATTCCATCCTGTAATGGATTTCTATCTTTAAAAATTAAAGCACACGTACCCACACAAAATAGTGCCCACCAGCTACAGTGGTTTAGCTACTGGAGAAATATTGATAATTTCATATCTCAATGTCCAGAAATTAGGTTGACAGATTCTAGATGTTCAAGGCACTGTTTGAATACAAAAAGCTAGAATGTGCAAATAACTCTTTTCTGCAACTTTACAGCCCTCAAATCCAAGTGTTTTCATCCTGTAGATATAAACTCTGTGGCAGTCCTAAGTGTGACCCTCTCACCTTACATAACCTGGGAAATGACCAGCTCTTATCACTATCATTTACCCTACAGCACCTTCATTCTATTTCTAGGTCCTGTGGGAACCCATGCAATTCAAAGACACCTAAACACAAATCGATTCCACCACCTACACTTTGTTGGGGAAGGGAAGACATAATCCCATTTTTCTATGGCTCTCACTAACCCCCCCAGAACAGGTCCTTTCCTGCTTGGGCAGAATTCCAGACACGCTGAGCGCCCAGTCTTGCTCAGAGAGCCCAGAACCACGTCCAGGGCTGTACTGCATATAAATTATTTCCAGGTGTCACTAAGGACCATTCTCTCTAAACACACTAAACCGGAGCTAGCAATAAAACAAGACAGAGCTCCTGCCGAAGAATCCGACCTGGGAAACATTCCCTGTAGGTTACCAGGGCAGGAAAATGGAGTTTTAATGAAAAAATGTTTGGGGACAGAAAGGAAAAGTGGAGGGAGAAGATCGATACTATTTCAGCTCATTTCCTCCCCAGGTATTAGGGGAAGCAAGTGGTGTGTTCTGAAATCATCAGGTCGGTGCATAAACAACATCGGAAATTTTCAGAGAAGGCAAAAGTAGGCACAGGATCGCAGGGGACCCTGCCAGAGGCGAGTTTCACTCACACTTCAAACATCTCTTCTTTCCCCAACCAGCTCTGCATGCACCCCCTCTCCTTTGTACCCCCATTCCCGCCATTCCCACCTTCCCTTTCCAATCCCGCCTCGGTAACCATCTCTCATGCAGCCCAGGCAACAAGCACCCCCAGCCCAAGTAGGGGGTCCGGCTCTCCGCCGGCGAGGGAAGGAGGGGGACGCGGGGCGCCAGCTCTCATGCTCATCGCATCCTACCGCCTGTGGAGCTCGCCTCCTCCAGCTGAGCCGAGATGCTTTCCACCCTCCTCACATTCATCTTCGGGCACGCGGGGCGCAGAAGGAGGACTCCGGAGTCAGTCGCTCCAGGGGCGTCTGGCGGTGGGTCTGGTGGCTCAGCACACTCCCAGCTCGGCCCCGGGCGTCCGTGGCGCTGGGAGCCAGAGAGTCGGCGGCAGCGGCGACCCGGCGCTTGGAGCGGGCTGCAGGTGCGAGCGGAGGCCGGCGGGGGGCGCCGGGGGCGCTGCGCGGAGCCTCGGGGCGGCGGGGGCGGCGGGGGCGCAGGGAAGCTCTAAGCAGACGCTGTGCGCTGAGAACCCCAGGACCAGGCGCCTCCCCAGCTCGTCCCCTAGGACTAGCTGCCACCTGCTGCGAGTCTCTGGCTGGGGGGCTGGCGAATGAAGACTGGCACCTGGGGTCTGGTGATCAACAGCCAGACCTGAAAGAGAAAGAAGCAAATTAGGGCTTAGTGGGGCGCCGCCTTCAAGAGTTGCCAGCGGGTGATCAGCAGCCCCTTAGAACCCTTTCTGCTGTGCTCCGAGCCTGGCTCTGGGGAGAGCCGGGTGGCCCCGCGACTCAGCTGAGAATGCGCTGCCGCTGATTCCCGAGGGGCTCCAGCCGCGCAGCCACACTGGGAACGCTGCTGCACAAAGTTAAGCTGAGTTCGAAGGACACCAGAGGGGAAGCGCAAGGAGATGCCCTTCGCAGAACCGGGCAGAGAGCCAGGAACTCCTGGAACTCCTAGACAGGAAACTTTCCCAATGGAAGCTCGAAGCAGTCACGAGGCTGACTGGCTGGGCGCTGGGAATACTGGCTCTCCACCCCAGGTGCTCCAGGCAAGGTCCGGAGGAGATTGCTTTCTTGGAGAGAGGTCTAGAGGTCAAGGGGTGGGAGGTGGGGGGAGGGGTTGGGAGGTCTTCAGCACAAGCATCCTCAGAAAGGTTTAATTTGAGGCCTCCCCCCAACCCCTAGCTGTGGGGAGATACTGTTCACGACCCCCGCGGGCATTCATCCTGCAAGTCTTTGTCTTCTTAAGCAAACCAAAGCTGGGACTGTTTGGGAAGATAAATACAAAACCAATAGAGTACTTGTGACCATGGTTACTAATTGAGAAAACTAAAATTAAAATGCTAACTCCTGTGTTCCCAGGACTCAAGTGCACCCAGCCTTTTTCAAGAAGAAAGGTCAAGTCGACCAGTTGTCTGGGCAAAGGGAATTAAAATTCCCTCCCACTTTCAACTGTATGGTCAATTGATCACGACTTGGGTTGAAGCCATTTCTAAGTGTTTGCAAAACCATCCACTCTGCCTGTGTGCCCCTTCTGCCTGAAATCTTGCCCCTTATGCGAACAAAGTCTCAACTGACATTTTCTTGCCCTTCTCCCTATTCCCTATCCCATAAGTGAAGCACTTGGTCTCTTGTGAGGCCCTCAATCTCCTTTAGTTCATGGCTGAATGGACTAGGACCCCCTGTGTTCAAATCCTAGTTCCATTATGAAAACTAATTCTGTAATTTGGTGCAAATTATTTACATCAGCTGCAACAATGATATGATAACAGCACCTACTTGTTTGGTTTGTTCTGATGATTTAAAGAAATTGATCATGTAAAGGGTTGGGGCACTGTCTGGCATTCAAGAAACACTATGCAGGTATAAGCTACCTTGATTCTTGAACTTGAGAACAATGCTGTGTTGACACAGTGGTTAGCAATGTTCCTTGTGCATAATTAGTCTTCACTTAACATGTTTTTTCTTTATTCAACAAATATCTAGTAACTGCTAAGTACAAGTGATAGGCTGTCTGCATTCACAGCTGTGATAAAATTAATTCCTCAGTTAGTGTGGTTTACCCACTAACAGGCAGAGGAGACTGACAGGGAATTCAGGAATTAAGGGTGATCAGCTGGGAGAGGCATCTTTTCTGTAGTTCAGGGGCGGTCTCACAGAAGAGGCGACATTTAAGCAAACTTGAACGTGAAAGAGCTCTCCTCTCCAGGGAAAGAGAACTTCCAGGCCGAGGAAAAAGTGAGAACAAAAGCCAGGGCGGTGTGTTTGAGGAGACTGAAGGACCAGGGTGACCCTGCTTTGTTTGTGCTTACTGGCACTTCAGATGTCTGAAGCAGTTACAGAGATGAGATCCAGGCACCAGAGACTGGTCTGCCTGTCCATTACTCCTTCTTAATAGCCGTAGCAGTTCTAGCCTCTCTCCCCCTGCCCTAGCCCCTCAAGACCTATGTTCAGAGATTCCTACATGTTCTAGGGCTGACCCTGAATTACTCTTCAAGTCACATGGATGCGTGGTGTTCCCAAAAGGAACCATTTTAAAACTTGGGTGCAGAAATAAACTCACCTGGTACCCGCCATTCATCTCATATTTCATGAACATTGTATCATTTAATGTTTACAAAACTTTACAAAATAAGCACAGTTATTATTTCTATTTGATTGGAAAAGAAATTATGACTCAGAGATGTGAACTGCTTTGCCAAATGGGCCTCAGTAGTAACTGGTATCTCTGCGATTGGAACCCAGCAATCTCTCAAGATCCCTCCAACTTAATCACCACACCGTACTATCTGCTACCCAGAAGAGGTGTTCACCACTATGCTGGACTCAGGCAGTTAAAAGTTTCTTGCCCTTCAGAAAGTCACTGATCATTTTCAAGCTTCAGTTCCTCGTCTGTTAAAAGGGGAATTTCAGTTTCTCAAGGTCACTGCCAGAATCAAGTCAGGTAATGAAAGTGAAAGTTATATATAAATCTTGAAATCTTATGGAAGTGTCCGGGGTCACTTTTATGCCTGTCCTGATTTTTCTTTGCTTGTGACTTTGTCTTGTCTTTCCCAAAACCCCTCATTTTTCAGCACAATTCTCACTAGCTCACCAGGATTTAAACAATAACAATATTAGTAAAACTCATGGTAATTAACATTTATGAGCACTCACTATGCACCATACTCTGGGTTAAGAGCTCTCCATCATGATATCAACTAAAATCAGAAGATTCACTCTATATGCTTTTATTTTGTTATAAAAAATGAGACTGACACTCAGAGCAGGTAAGAAGATCAGTAGCCCAAGACCAGCAGCTGTGAAAAGGTTCATTGAGATTTGAAATCATGTTCATCTCAGCACAAAACTGGAGCTTTCCATTTCTCCTGACGTTTCTCAAACATGAGCATGCATAGGAATCACTTACAGGGTGGATTTGAAAGCATCCATGCTGCCTTCAGTCTCAAAGACGGGTCGTCAGAGTTTGGAGAATAGGCCTTGAAACCTAATGTGTGTTTAATTAATACTCTGTTTTTAGAGCATTTTCAGGTTGACAGAGAAATTGCAGCAAGTACAAAGTGACCATATATGCTTCTCCCCCTGTGCAGTGTTACGTATTGTTAACATTTTACCTAAGTGTGGTCCATTTGTTACAAATGATGAACTAATATTATATTATCACTAACTAAAGCCCTAATTCAGATAGGACAGTTGAGATGATGGGAAAAGTAAGTGAGAGAGATTGCTCAGAGGTAAGGCCATGCAAGCACAAAACAACCATCTGCAAACCAGAAAAGGACACTCCCTGAAAATCTTGTGGGAGACGCCATCTTGGTTCCAGTCTCCAGAACTGTAAGAAAACACCCTGTCTTGTTGAAGCCCATGTCTGCAGTATTCTGCTGCTGCAGCCAGAGCAATATGTAAGCACCGCACTTTGTAATATCCCCCTCTACACCAGAAATAACCCAAGTGTGGTCTGAGCTCCACTGTACCTGCATCATCTAGGATTTGGACAGAAATTCAGAATTTGGGGACCTGCCCAGACCTCCAGAATCAGTATCATCATTTTAACAAGCTCCTCAAGTGGCTCCAGGCTACACATTAAAATGTGAGCGGCACTGCTCAGTAAAACACTGTACTGTGTCTATGAGGGCTACTTGGAGAACCCCCAGACTTCTTGGAATATGTAAAAATCACACCCAATTCACTGCATTTGCCCATTTACCTTTTGTGTCAACCCCTACTTCAATGAATAGAGTTGTTTTCTACCTCATTAAATTTCAAACAGTAGGGCCTTCCTGGTGGTGCAGTGGTTAAGCGCTACGCTGTGGAGCTGTCAGCAGCAGTGGCCATGAGAGTTCGACACCCGGCCAGGGAGAATCCCACATGGTGCCGGCAGACCTCTCCTGCCTTGCCTGCTGCTCCCCTCAGCACTGTATTTCTGATATGCCTGTTCTGCTCCCCGCTTTGTCTCTGGTGAACCCTCTCGCCGCCCCACGCCTCTGGCCGGTACCCCAGCTTGTATGTATAAATAAATAATAAAAAAAAAAACTTAAAAAAAATGTTCAAACAGCAAATACCTACAACCTTGATCCTTGAATTATACCTGCAAGTTTCTTTGCAATTCTTGATCTCTCCATAGTATAATAATCAAAGGAAATTTTCTACTCTGAGATCCTCAGAATAAAAGGAGTATCAATATACCATGATGAGACAAAAATGAGCTGAACATTTTAGGGCAGCAAGGTTAATTCTGTCTTTCCTGTAGGATTTCTATTTTCAGTAGCTGATGGGTCTTTACAACTGTGAAAGTTAGACTGATCAGATTTTTATCCCCATTTTGTAGATGAGGAAATTGAAGACCTTGGAAAACCAGTGTCTTACTTGAATTTTCACAGGGATCATGGGATGGAGCCAGCCCACAAACTTCATCATGTGACATGTTTCAGCACTTGATGCTATAAGTCTTGCCAACTTTATCTAAACTGGAGTACTGCCAAATGAACTGTAAGTCTCTAAGCACCAAAATTCACATTTGCCTTGCAACTTCCTTTTGCAGGATAATCTAAAGTTATGACAGATTTCCCACACTATCAAAAGTAGCGAGTGCAGGTCCTCCCCAGTGGTCCAAGGGGCTGGGTCTCAGCACTATGAAGCTATCAGCAGACATTGCAGCACCACTTCGATCCCCTGCTCCCCTCAGCAGTATATTTCAGTCAGTCTGCCTATTCTGCTCCCTACTCTGTCTCTAATTAATCCTCTCACACACAACACCCCCTGCACCTCTGGCCTGCACTTCAGCTCTTGTATCATAAATAAATGTATCTTTAAAAAAAAAGTAGAGAGAACCTAGGAAAATTTTCCTCAGCCGAAATAATGCAAAACACAAGAACAATTACTATTAGTGTACATGGAAAATTCACTTAGTGTTCCCAAATCCCCAAAATAACCTCCCAAATCATATCAAACAACACACCAAACCAAAAACCACATTAGCACATAACAAAAGCAGTGGTGATATGATAAATGCATAGCCTATGTAATGTAGTTCCTGGGGAGGGAGCTTAGCAGTGCTCATCTCACTGCTGAGGGTACGACTTAGAGCAGGGCTCTAAGGACTCCCTGCAAAACAAACAAATTCACATTTTGCCTTTTGTCATAAAAACAAAAATCCTCTTCAGATATTTCTTCAGTTAAAAATAGTACTAATGTACATCTTTTGTAAAAATAAAATGGTGTTATACACCAAGTTTCATAAAGTGGGGTAGACCTGTATTTCACTTAGTGGATTTCCCCTGGCTTGTTCGCCAGAGGAAATCAGCTGGCTACATACACATCACTTACCTATTTGGCAGGAGAGACGATTGGGTTATTTACTTCAGAACAGAGATTTAGTTTCATCAGAGAGCTCTGCAACCACTTAAAGTTAATATCACTAATGAAGTTAATGCCGACAATATTTTACCTGAATTACATATCTCTAGCCTCTACAGTTGAACTATATTTTCTAATGAGGGGATAGGTTCATGGAATTCCAAATTACTTTATACTTTTTACCCTTGTTCTTCTTTATTCATGCTACTGCATTTAGACTGAAAATAGGTCCTTGGGGAGTAAGACTCTGCTACTTTATCTACTAGCAGTTTGAATGAAACTATCCAAAGCTGATTTCACTGTAGCCAAATGAACCTGTTTCTAGAGTATTTTTTTTTTAATAAAACATGGCTATATTTGAAAACTGAATTTCATTCTAAATCATTTGTTTCCTTCAAATATCTGATTCAAAGACAGCAAGACCTTAAAAATGGAGGAAAGATGCTTTTTCTGCTTAATGTATGTGTGACTCAAAGTATTATATTGCTGAAAAGGAGGTTACTTATCTCAGAATATTTCAAAATTTCCAGTGAATTAGCAAGTTGGGGAAAAACTTTCAATTTGTTTCATTTTGAAAGGTATTTGTAAAATTAAAATTGTTTATATAAATCACAAGTGTAGGGAAAATAAGAATTTTTTCATATTAAGGTCCAAAACTGACACGGTTCTGAACCTGGGTGATTCAAAATAGGTTTGACAACATGTCAGAATTGATTAGTGAAACTGCCACATACACACTCTCCAAATAAATAAAGTATGAGATGCTCAAGTTCAGGTGTTAGTTAACAGCCCATCAACAAATGAATACAAAAGAGGGGAAAAGGACTGAGAAATTTCAGCTCTGAAGGTCATTTGATTTTCCAAGTTCAGAATATCTTAGATTGGTGATACTAATGAATGGTATCAGAGAATGAAAGTCTTTTTGTTGTTTTGGTGAGTGCTTATTAGATCTACCACTTTTGGATCCTGGTCAAGAATCCAAACGCTATGGGGAAATGCAATGAAAGGTTCACTCTTACTCATGGATGTGGACTGAGTTGTCAATGAGAATTGATGACATGGGTAGAAGATGTGGGGATAAAGAAATAAGATCATTCTGTAACTGTAGCTACTGAATAATAAGGTTTTTGATGACAAATCACTTATTTTTCATTTTCTTTACTGATTTTTGGCAAATATCTAAATCTTACCTACAGAGATTAGAATAACTACCAAATACTCTTTTCATTCACATACAACCAAAATTTAGTAAAACAAAATTCATAAATAATTTGAAAGATCTTTTTCCTCCCTTAGGAAATAGAATATTTGGATGAATGAAACAGTATGACTTCATAAGTAGCAATATGATTATACTGGGAAAATGTTGGTATAAATTAACTTTTATATTATCAATGCAAGCATTCTTTGGAAGTAAAATTTGGAACAATAAAATAACATAAAGCAGTGAGACTAACATGGATGCCCGAATGAAAAGACATCTTTCATAATCTCAGAACCTAGATTGCTTCTTTCATAAACAAGAGTTGTACCTACCAACTGAATCTCAAGAAATGTTTATTCATTGGATTATTATTAAGTCAGACCCTGTGTCATGTACAGAGGATATAACAGAGTAACAGAGAAGGGTTCCTTCTTCAAGAAGTTGACCATCTAGTGGTAGATCCTTACAAATATACAGCTATTTCAAAGAGAGGATTCTTACATAGCACCAACACGGTAGTTCAAACTGTAGATAAGTGATAATTTACCAAATCCTCACAATCCATAAGAATATGCATCAGTAAGCATTGCCATGTAAGAAAACTACCCAAAACTTAGCGGTTTAACATAACAGTCATTTATTCAGTGCACAGTTCTATGGACTGTGGATTTAGCTGGTGCTCATGTAGCTGGGATTGGTCATCACTCCCTTTTTATCTGGCACATTGGCCCAAGCTTCATCAGTTGGTGATGGTTGCAAAGTCCTTAAGAACCTAAGAGTTGGGTGCCACTGTACGGCACTTTTCAAGTGTCTGTTTGGAATTTGATAGTCTCCAACTGGGTAGAACAAGTCAACAGTCTAGCCTGAATTCAAGGGGGATTACGAAAGGGTGTGGAAAAATACTCTCCCTTTGATGGGAGAATTATGGAGCCATATGTCCAAAACTCTACCCTGTATAGGGAGAAGAAGAATTTGTGAGCACTTCTCAATCTACTCTAGGAAATACTACTGATATCTCTGTGAGGCACAGAGAATTTAAGTGACTGATCCAAGCCTATCAAGCTAGTAATGAAGCCAGGATTTACCCAGGCAATCTGGCTCCACAGATAATAAGCACATCCACTTCACTGCCATACAAATGCCACACAGGACTGATTCGTGTGCTATGGGAAGATTTAGGGAGAGCACTAACTCAATCTTGGGTATTAGGGAAGCTTTCACAGAAGAACTAATGTCCAATCCAAATCCTAATGGACAAAGATGAATGAGGAAGAGGAAGAATTAAGATTAATTTGCTGAAGAGGAGGAGAAGATAGGAACATTCCCTGTAAAAGAGACCACAAGTGCAAAGCACTGTGCTTAAGAAAATTAACGGTCCATTCAAAAAGCTGCAAATGGCTTCGTGGACTTGAGCATTGACAGTCAAACTCTGCAGCAGGAGACGTGAACTTTGGCTAGATCATAAAGGTCTTAAAAGCAAGAAATGACTTTAAACTTTAATCAGAGATATTAACAGCCCATTGAAAGGTTCAGACCCAGGATTCATAGGTTGAGATGCTGGTTTGGGTATCATCACTCCAGCAAGCACAAAGGGGAAGGATTAGAATTAAGCAACACCTCAAGCGGGGAGGTCATTTGCAAAGGTCTTGCAGTAACCGAACAGTAAAGTGCAATGGTCTGAACAAAGATAGAGGCAGCCAGGATATAAGCAGGACACAATCAAAAGGCACTGACAGAGCACAGGATGGTGAGTGAATGTGGGGAGAAAGTCAGGCTGATGCCCAGGTTTGGGCTTGGATGATGGTCCATGAACCTGAACGAGGGAAGTCACAACATCCAGGCATTTCAGGGATGGCTACATCTTTCGATTTGATTTGCACGTGCTGATGTTGAGGGGTTTTCAGGAGTACATCCAACTGCAAAATGGGAATGGCCCTGGAGTTCTAAGGAGGGGATGAGTTGGAGAAATAGATATGAAAATCATCTGTATATGAAGAGATTGCCCAGGGAGACTGTGGGATCCTGTTAATAATATATACTACATTCATTGGGTGTTTGTTCTGTGCCGGGGAAATTTTAAGACATTTCACAATATTTAACAAGTTTAATTCTCACAATAATCTTATAAGGTAATGCAATAACTACACCCATTTTACTGATGAGGACATTAGGCTCACAGTTAGAAGTAGCCTGAATCAGCATTCAAACCAGGCAGTCCAGGAAGCCACACTGCTTTTCTCTGCAGAGTGAGAAAAGATTCTAGCACAAGATCCGGTGTCATAGAAATACTGTCAAAACCTGGCTTCACACAGTGAAGGAGGTGTGAAACTCCAATCTTGAAAAATGTAATTTGTAGCAATTGTGAGGTAGATGGGGAAAAAATAGATACCTGTTATTATGCACAATCGTGTAAAACACATCACTAAAGATAGTGAAGTTGATATCGACTGATCGTGCACTAAACTGAGCAATGTCTCCAGTAATCACAAAGCACAGGGTTGGCGGGGAGGGAGCACTTTCTGACTCCATCTCACACACCCCCCCTCCTTGAGAAGATAACCACTGTAGTCTGCCCATTGAAGAATGGGGGCCAAGCACAAGATTGGCCCAATTTTTTAATGCATTTTATTAGATCTCAGGTCAGCCCTGTGTCATGGAAACGAAGAAAGGAGAATTTTCCAAGGAGGCAATGTCTACAGTAACGGGAGGTAACAAGATGTCAAGTACACAGAGACCTGATAGAAAGTGTTTTTAGGAGGAAGGAGATTCCTCCTGACCCTCCCACAAGGATTAGCAAGCAGCTCTTTGTTCACATATCTAAGATTGCTCTCTGAAAACTGACATCATTTTCTCTGCAGTGGAGCATAATTGGTATTTCCAGGTTACCATAAGAGCTATCAATTTTGAGCACCAAATTCTGCAATGGGCAGAATTTCATCATCTCTGACAATTACCTGCCAGGTGGCATTTATCCTTTCCATTTGACAGTGAGGGGACCCAGGTTTGGAAGGTGATCTGATATCACAACTGTGGTCGTCAGCCAACATGTGGAGTCAGAACCAGTCAAGTTCACAGATCTTTTTTTTCCACTGTACTGCGCTGTCCTGTTACATTTCTATGACAAATGGAGGTAAGCCATGTATTATATCTGCTGATTCAAGGGTCTCCTTTTAATCAATTGTTCTCTTTGTCCGCCTTCACAATTTTGGCTGGTGTTTCTATACCATAGCAATTCGAGCATTCTCTGGCTTTGTTATGAGGAGATTTTAATAAGTAATAAGAGGATCAGAATCTGAGGACAAGATGGGATGAAAGAAAGGGTACTAATGTCTTACCCTTTTCTTCTGGAAAAGGGAGGAATGGATGAAGGGTAGACACTGCTTTCTGTCTGTAGTTTCCAAGCCAGGCAGTTATTGGAACCTGCATTTGATGACAGGGTCAGCTCCTCAGTCCAAATGCAGTCTCCATCTGAAATTGCTCCCAGTGTGCTGGGTTATTTATAATATTAAGCAGGAGCTGACAAAACCCTCCAAAGGGAAGTTTTGAAGCAAATTTGACAAAGGAAGTCCAAAGCCCTTGGGGACCTCAAGAGCCCAGGACTCCGTGCTTGTTTATGCGGTTGCTGTGCCTGAAGAGTCGGATATCTTGATGGCATTTAAAGACAGAGGATCTGTAGGGACTAAGAGATAAGCCATGCCGTGGAGGGAGCATTCCTTCCTGAACAACCTTTTATACTATTTAGACATTGGAGAGACATGGTTAGTAAACAAAATAATACATTCATCTAATGTTGAGAGGTAGAGCAAAATGAGTCTTTGATAAACCTTTATTCTGTAACAGACACTTTCACAAGCATCATATGTGTGTACATACATATATATGTATATGTATTGTGAATTATCTCATATAATATTTGTATGAGAAAGGTGCTACTAAATGCCCATTTTATAGAAGACAACACTGAGGTAAAGAGATGAGGTCTTACCAACGCGACTAGTTCAGCTTAATCTACTAGCTAAGATAATGAGTAGAAGTGAATCCAAAAGAAAAGTCTAATCTTTGCCATTTTGAAAGTACATATTGCTTTATTTTTGACTGGCATACATAACACTACTTAACATAGTGCTTCAAAATTAATAGATTTCTAGGCACTATTTTAGATATCTAATAAACATGAATACATGAAATTTTCTTTATTTTTAAAATTTCTACTTTTCTAAAATTTTTAAAGAAATCAGACATCTAAAGGAGGAAGACTGATTTTCCTTAAGTAATAAGTAAAAAAGAACAGATGTCTCCATTGAACTGAGGAAGGAATTCATCCTTAAGCAGTTGAATTTAGTTTTTAGTTTTCAAATTTTTATTTTGTTGGTAAAATAGCTCAAGGATAACATCATCAAAGTGGAAGAAGGGACGTCAGCAAGACCTTAAACAAACCCCCAATGGCTGTCAGAGCTGACGCCCAAGTTGGACCAGACTGGACTTTAGATTTACCTGTTAATTTGTATCAATCAGTTAACGCCAAAACTCTTTTTCCATTGGTTTTCTCATCTGTAAGATGGGAGTAGCAAGCTTTCTCTCTAGTGAAGTGAGATTTCAATGTGATGGTGTGAGAGAAACACTCTTAGCAATTTCCGTATTATTATATGTTAGCTCTTAGAACATATAATTTGAATGATACATCTGGCCAATGAATGAAAGGCCCCAGGGACCAACCAGTAAGTATCATCAAAAAGATAATGTTAATGAGACAATTTGCAATGCTAGGTGAGCATGAAAACATTATTTCCGTAATTAATACAAATGTAGCTAATGGCACAGGCTCGTGGATCAATAACTAAGCAGATGGTTAAAGTAAAAACGTAATCATGGTTCTTGGTAAGCAACCCAAATGCAGTGATTTTAGATTGTCAGAAATGACTGCAACCACGCTTGGGATGGAGGGCCACTTCCAGGTAATGAACATCGGTGCACAGAATTAAAATAGAGCCCAAAAATGATGTGAGCACTCTATCAGGTACACGTGCTGTCTGAGTGTCAGTTTCCTGATTATCCCTTGCAAAGGTAGCTGCACCTGTGCCCGTTTCTTTTTCTCTCCCAAAGCATTTTGTCCCCCTCATACCCAGGATTTATCGCAAAATGTAAATACATAATTTTTGTGTATATAATTATTTAATGACCAGCCAACAGCACGTGCGTGCGCGCACACACACACACACTCTCTCTCTCTCTCCAGGAAGACTAGAGTCACATTTGGTTTTAGGGTTTCCAATACCAGCATCAGTACCTCAGACAAACTAAGCCCTCAGTTAAAAATGTACTGAATAGGGGCCTCCCTGGTGGCGCAGCAGTTGACCACTGCGTTGTGGAGCTGTCAGCATCAGCGTGTGATGCGAGTTCGACGCCCAGCGGAGGAGAATCCCACATGGTGTGGCAGACCTCTCCTTGGTCTGCCTCACCCACTGCTCCCCTCAGCAGTATATTTCTGACCTGCCTGTTCTGCTCCCCACGCTGTCTCTGGTGAGCCCTCTCGCCGCCCCACACCTCTGGCCTGATCCCCAGCTTGTATGTATTTTTTAAAAAAATAAAATAAAAATGTACTGAATAATAGGATGAAAATGTACCGAATAATAGGATGAAAGACAATATATATATATATATATATATATATACACACACACACATATATGTGTATATATATATATATATATATTTTTTTTTTTTTGTCTCAGGCTATCCATTCTTAAAGCACAATGCACAGGCACAAGCAAGAACCTATCACTATTTTCACACTGTGAAAGTGCATTTCCTCAGGTCTACCTGGAGCTGAGCTGTGAGCCATCTATACATGGGGAAGCTGACCCCTGGGAACTCTTCAGGAAGCATGAAGAGAGGTACCAACCCCAGAGCCCCTGTTGAGTTCAACTTTTAAATGCAGATGGTTCCCCTCAACACCCCATCAAGTTTCAGGCTTCCCTCTGATCCTCGTGTTGTTGCACGAACCCTGCAGAATGTCTTATCTAGCAGCTACTGAAGGCCACTCTCCATCCCGAGGTTGTTGCTCAGTTGGCTTAGTTGCAGACCATAGAACTCCCACTCACAAACTCCGGTAGATAAATGGCGAGGGCAGTGGGCGATGCTCAGAAGGTAACTCTGACCTTGAAGTCATGAGCGATATTCCAACACCCGTGCTCCAGGTGCCCTGCTACGCTCTGCTGGCTAGCACTCGCTCAGTCCGCCCTCCAGGACCTTGAAAACCCAGATGCCACCTCTACCCTTTATAGTCACTTCCTCCAAGTTCTGACCCAGGAGGCACATTATATCCCTGTCGTTTTCATTTTCTTGTCTATCACTAAAATCTGATATCAAGAAGGTTCTGATTACACCAAACCAAAATTATAAGCAGCAAGAAAATCAGATGCCTGTTCCTCAGGAGAAGAAAAGATCTTGTTTTCTGAAGCGCAACTTTTTTTCAGCGTTTTCTGAAATCAGAGATATAAAATATTTGTTTTATCAAATAGGTGAAGTCAATGCCCACGTCCTCGTAGACATTAAATGACTCTTTACAATGTACCCGAAGAAAGCTACCTGCAAATTCTGACATACTCCCCTCATTTCCATCTACTTCTCAGATAGGGGAGAGGCAAACCCGAGAACCACCTCCCAAAGTACAGTCGATCAGATATCCTCACGACGAAATGCAACTCTATATAGGGGAGGAGGATACAGACTCCTCTTGAGAAAGGGGAAAGGGGAGCAATTAACACCTGACGAAGATTTACTATGCCCAGCATCATCTGTCAATCTGTTCCAGAGACCCTACTGGGCACGAAGCATCAACCCCTGACCCAGCTCCCTGTGTCCCACTAGACCACATGGGGGCTTTGTGACACCTTTGTTGGGAACCTGACTGAAGATTCTGTTTTCTGAGACACAAACTTGACCTGTCCTGCTGTTCTTCCCTGCTCCAGTTCTCCTCTGAGTTTCCACTGAAGGTTGTATTGTGGGTAAGTCTATCTGAATTGTGACAACTCGTTTGAATGCATAGAAAAATAACATTTAAAACTAAATAAAATCAACAGAGTTCTCAATCTACGTGATAAAATCTTGAGATGCCAACATCTTGTTAGAACTCAAGATAACAACCTGAAGCCTTATAAGGTTTTAGTGCTAGCTCTTATTAAAAATGAATCAATCTCATTGTTTTAGACACACCATGAGACATACATGTGTGTTTGTGGGTGCGTGTGTGTGTGTGTGTATATATACACACACATATGTGTGTATGTGTGTGTACACACATACAGAATTAAAGGTACTGCCTTCATTAATGTTCATTTACTCTGAAATGTCTAATATGTTTACTTTTAATTTCACTCACAATACTGGTTTCCTCTCTGGAATCATATCTATTTATAACTAAGAAATTGCAGTGAGAAAATTTACAGTTGAGCAAAAAAAAGTCATAAAGGCAGAGAAAAATTAAGTGGGAAACAAGAGCTCATACCTTAGCCCTGGAGGGCTGTATCTCACCTTATCTCACCTCCCATCAATTTAAGAAGACCTTTCTTTGACAGGCTGATAACGCCCACAGAAATAATATATTTAATTTCTCCATATGTGACAGCCATTTAACAACGAATAGCAAGAACAAAAGCTCTACTTAAAAGTTGCTTCAAACAAAAGTTAGCCATCGAGGTAGATAAAAAGTGCTCTCTCCTGCCACATGATAACTAGGATGAAAATAGGCCAATACAAATTGGAAGTCAAAGATTAACTTTAGATCCGACATTCCTATCTGAATAATCTTGAGCTAAATTCTCCTTCTTTATGTCAAGGAACACACACTCTCTAGGCATTTCAGTGAACAGTCTCTCCACCCACCATCCAGATTCTCTTTCCCTGGGATATGTTTAGGTGTTGGGGAGAATCACATGATTTTCTCCAGAAATCATCCTCAGCTACATCTAGTTATTTTAAATCATTTACCAACAGCCAACACTATAGAAAACTTTCAGAGCGTGTTCAATTTGCATTGACCGATTCCTCCCACTTTCCACCTTGCTCACTCTACAGAAATGATTGGCAAGGGAAACCTAGCACCGGAGCGACCATGATGTGTAGAAAAACTAAGCTCAACCCCCTCCCAAGTGTGACATCTTCAAGTCAGTTGAATCTAGTTTGTGGGTACGAAAGCTAAGAAGTCAAAAGCAGCATCTTGAGATTTAGGAGTAGGATTGAGTTACTCAGACGCTGCATGGAGCTACTCAGTGATCCTTTAAAAGGTGTCTGTGGGTGGTGGTATTTGGGGATCCTTCCCACCGACCAGCCTACAGAGGCATGAGAGACTGAACAGAAGTAACAGCCTCGCCCAGAGAGCAGATGCCGATGCATTTCACTTCTCCTGCTCTCCCTGGCACTCTGAATAAATTAACTGTGCAATAAATATTTGCTAAAACCAAGGCTTTTCCAATAATCTAAATAGCTTTTCCATCATCACTTTACTCTTTATGTGACAATGAAATTGATGTCTTACTCTTTTTCAGAGTATTAGAGCATCAAGTTCAATTGATTCCTTTTCAGACAAAGGAGCAAAGGTCCAGAGGCTCTAAGCTACTTGACCACAATTGCTCAGTTAGTGCCAGTTGCAGCCAAGACCATAGGGCCCTCGGCAAACAAGGCGTTTTGCTTCCTTGAGGTCTGTGCTTCTTGCTTCTGACTTATTCTATCTCACTGCTCTTCTTCCCAAGGTCAGAGCTTCCACACCATATTCCCTGTACAGGAATGTTCTATGCCTGGTTCTCAGTTTTTCCTTCCAGTACTTGAGGTTTCATTGCAAATATCAGTTTTCCAGGCTAGAGTACACATCCATTCTCCCATAGCTGGCTCTCTAATAGGACCTTGTTCCTTTGTTTTCCAAAATTTATATCAAACTATGCATCCATACTTTCATATGTATTTACTGTTTAATATCCATCACACACACACACACACACACACACACACACACACGTTGTCTCCTGGAAAACCAGAATCACATTTATTATTTCACTGGTAGAAATCTAGTGCAAAGTTCAGCGCTTAGCACAAAATATCTACTCAATAAACATATGTTGAGTGAAAGGATGAATGATTTTTTTTTCATGTAGTTTATTACATCTCTACCAGAAAACACATTTTTCTTCCTTTGGTAAAAGGATTACTGATGATGAAATCAGCTCTTCAGTTGATTTCTTAATCATACTGGCATTCATTATATAGCAGTAAGTTAGAAACTTCTATTTCTAATGACAAGAAGTAATCATCAAATGAGAATTAAAGAGAGAATCAAAATATTATTGCTTTGGATCAGTCAAAACAGGTACTTTCTCCAAGGAAGTTGAACAAGGGAGCAAATTTTTGAAATAATGAAAATGATCATTTGAAAACATACTCCAGAAAATAGCAGAAGAATTGGAATTAGGAAATGTGATAAGTTATAGTCCAGATTACACATCAGAAAGAAATAATGATTTCTCATTAAATGAGGCAATTTAAAAATTCCCAGTCACTAGTTCCCCCTCATTTGTGAATTTTCATCTTATTCATTCATCAAGAAAGTCTTTTGATTGCCTAGCACTTTTCAGATAACACTCACCTTCCTGTGAGGGACCTGTATGACCTTCCATCACTTATCCCTTACACTTCCCTTTGGGGTCACATCCTAACACTCACCCACTTGTCCCTATGCAATAAAAACACAGAAAATTAAGTAACCAAGGGTTTTTGTGAATTGTTAGAAGTTATGCTAAGAAGGGAAGAAGGAAATGAAATCAGGCTGTGACTTTTGAGCCATTTTGGGGTCAAAATTCATCTCCCTATATCATTTAGAGATGATCCATCATGTTCAGTTTTAAAACTATTTTCTACCTCCACCTTTTTTTCTAGAACATCAAATAAAACATTTAGTCATTGTTAATTTTAAGAGAAATTTACTGCTTAATAACACAACCTAAAATTTCACATATTTATTACTTTCAGATGACACTAAATTAGTTGTTTTAACAAATAATTTTTGAGTGCCTTCATATGCCAAGTTCACATACAATTAGCATAAAGAATACCTGCTCTTGGAAAGTTTGGGCAAATCTAATTATTTAAGGTAATCTATAGTTCAGAAAAAAACAAGTACATAAAATTTGACTTAAAAATCCAATGCAAATAGCAAAATATAAAAACTCTATAAATTAGATAACACTGGTCAACAGTGAGATCATTAGTGACTTAAAAAGGCCCTAATCTGTAGTATCTTGGTGTGCTAAACATGAATATAACCCTGAAATTTTTTATTAGCTCTCATTTTGAAGATATTTCATATCATTCATTTTATGTTTCACTATGTAAATTTATCCAGTAGATGCAACAATATCCTAAATCAGACTAGAATGATGTAATATTGCATCACATTGCATAATACCATCATGCACACATCATCCAGAGTTGATTGCATCATTTTCTGATGCAATGCAATACTACTGCCAGGCAGCTGCTGAAGGAAGCTGACATTAGCAGTGCACTATGGAAAGCCCTGTCGGAAAGGTTGAGCATTGAAAATATTGCAGACTTTGTGCGAGACAGTTGAAGCTACTGTTCCATAGAACTGTTATCATTTTAGCCTTCCTATATGCAAACACCCAATCTGAAGAAGAAATTAAGAAATCCATCCCCTTCAAAATTGAAACCAAAAAATTCAAATATCTAGGAATAAATCTAACAAAAGACATAAAGGACTTATACAAAGAAAACTACAAACCTCTGTTGAAAGAAATAGAAGAAGACACAAGAAGATGGAAAG
>PVIJ01012400.1:0-49820 GCA_004024925.1 Scalopus aquaticus
CGATTTTTGTTTCCTTTTTCATGTTTGGAAAGTTCTCTTCAATTATCTCCTTGAGAAGTTTCTCTGTTCCTTTGTCTCTCTCCTCTCCTTCTGGGATTCCTATGATTCTGATGTTTCCTTTTCTCATGGTGTCAGATAGTTCCTGAAGCTTTTCCTCATTCTTCTTCCTTTGTTTTTCTTTTTCCTTTTCTGTCTTGGTCCTTTCAGTATCTTTATCTTGCAGAGGGCTTATTCTTTCCTCCATGTGTTTTAATCTACTTTTATGGCTCTCTACTAATGTTTGTAAATCCTCCATTTCCTTCATTTTCTTCTGTATGGATTCATTCTCGTTTTTCAGTTCTTCATTTATATTCCTCAGTTCTTTGTTCTTTTCATTTAATTCTATTATTTTTTTATTATGGCAATTCTGAATTCTTTATCTGTTAGGCAGATGTAATCTTCTATGTCCTTATTATTGGGTTCTGAAGAGGGATTTTCTTTCTGTGGTGTATTGTTTTGAGGGTCATTTGTAATTTTTTTTCTTCCTGTTGTTGGCCTTTTGCTTTGCTCTGATCGTTGCATTCCTGTGCTGTTGGTGCCGGCAGTCATGGTTCTTGGTTCTACTTGCTGAGGAGTGTTTGTTGTTTCCTAGTGTCTGAGTTGCCTTGGCTGTGTCTGGGTATCTCCCGGATTTTCTTTTTTCTCTGTTGAATATATGTGTTTAGTGTTTAGTGGCATGTCTCCAATGTGTTTCCGGTTCCAGGTGGAATTAGGGTAGAAAAAGGGGTGGTGGATTGCAGTTAAAATACATACATACATACATACATACATACATATATATATATATATATATATATATATATATATGAATAATAAAAAAATAAAGTAGAAAAAAAATAAAAAAAGATATTGTGTAGATGTAAGCTGGGGGAGAGTTTTGTAGTCCTTTTGCTTTTAGGTTTTGGAGTTTCTGGGTAGGCCCCCTGCTAGGGTTCAACCCCCCTTTTCACTGTCAGATGTTGCTGTTGTCCTACTGTCGCTGCTGTTGTTTTATAGTTGCTAGTAGTCTTTCTGTTCTTTCTCTCTCCACCCCTCTTTTTATTTTTCTTCTTCCCCTCAGTGTTTCCCTGGGGGTTATCCCTGCCCCTGTGGTTATGTCTGGTGGGGAGGGCTTGAGAGTTCCTGATCTTAAGTTTCTTTTCTGCTGCTTGGGCCCCACTTCTCCACAAGGGGGTGCAGGGGTGGAGGTTGTGGGCAGCTGTTGGTGCCCACCTTGGTTCTGGGGGGCCACTGTGCAACCTCCTAGAAGTTGAGTGTGGGGCCACAGCAGGGGCTGGGGTGGAGCTCTATTTTCCTTTCTGTAGCCCTCCTGTGTGCCAAGATGCAGACACTTTGTGGAGGAGGGTGTGATTGGAGACAGTTCCAGCAGGAGCCTGTATCCCGGGTCAGGTTACCTCCAGTCAAGTTAGAGAAAAGTAGAGTTCTCTAACATCAGCTCTTGGTGTCAGGTTATAGAGTAGAGAGGAGATTGTTTGAGGTGGTCTCTGGAGTTTTTCCGGCTAGACCAGTTTCTCAGGCCAATATATCACCTAGCAACCAGTGAGGGATTAGGACCCCACGGGGTGCTGGCAGTTTGTCTTCCCTACTAAGATGTTACCTAGCCCCAGGTGGTGGATGGAAAGCAGTGACCCTCGAGCTTTCCTGCACTTCAGAGCTGCCACGCAGGGAAGAGAGGGGGCTCCTGGGGTGGGGGAGTGGGGGTCGCGCTCCCGTTAGTTGGCCAGAGCCCTCCGACCCCACCGCGGTTTCTAACCTTGTATTCAGTGGTGATCCGTAAAGCTGGTTTTTACGCCTCTCCTTTCTTTTGTTCCTCCGTGTGGGGTTCGGTGTCTTTTCTCTTCTTTTTACTCCGACATTTCGGTTTATCTTTAAGTCTAAAGCACCCACGGGAGGCCTCCCTGGTGGCGCAGCGGTTGAGCGCTGCGCTGTGGAGCTATCAGCAGCACGCAATGCAAGTTCAACACCCGGCCAGGGAGATTCCCACATGGTGCCGCAGACCTCTCCTGCCTCGCCCGCTGCTCCCCTCAGCAGTGTATTTCTGATCTGCCTGTTCTGCTCCCTGCTCTGTCTCTGGTGAACCCTCTCGCCACCCTACGCCTCTGGCCTGTACCCCAGCTTGTATGTATAAATAAATCTTTAAAAATAAAAAAATAAAACACCCACAGGGATGATTGTGTTCTGTAGGGCATTCAGTTATCCTGAGATCGGCTCTCAAAATTAGGGATTTTTCTGTCCATAAATCTCTATTTTGTGGGAGAGCCTAATCCTAGTGTCTGTTCGCTGCCATGTTTTGGGGGCGTGTCTGATAAATGAATTTATTCTGAATTGAATCAGAGAGTAGGGCAGAGATGGCAGCACAGTAAAGATGTCAGTTTCATCTCCTGCATATACTCACATCTATATTACAACAGAACAAAGCTAATGATTCCTGAAGGGAAAAATGGTTCATTACAGCACACACAGAAAAGTCCAGAGCTGAGGGAGCTAAAATCAAATGAAGACTTGGATATAAGACCAAAGCCATCAAATACATAGAAGAAAACTTAAATAAGACACTCCACATCATTTGTTTCAGAGATGTCTTTGGGGAATCACTTCCAACATCAAGAAACGCAAAAGCAAAAATAAGCAAATGGGACCACAACAAACTAAAAAACAAATCCGTACCATGACAGAAACTATCATTAAAATAAAAACACATCCTATAGAATGGAAGAAAATATTTGTACATCATGCATTCAACAATGGGCTAATAAACAATATCTAAAAATAAATCATACAACTAAACAAAAAGAAACGAATAACTCAATCAAAAGGTGGGCAAAAGAACTAAGTAGATACTTCTCTAAAGGAAACATACTGGTGAACAGGTGCAGAAAAAATACTAGATACCACTTAGTATCAGGGAGATGCAAATCAAAACCAAATGACATACCAATTCATTCCAGTGAGAATAGCTCATATAAAATAAACAAACAAAACAAAACCCAGAAGTAACAACTATTGATAAGGGTGTGAAAAAAAGGAAACCTATAAACTGTTGGTGGGAATGTAAACTGGTCCAGCCCCTATGGGACATAAGGAGATTCCTCAAAATACTAAAACTATATATAAAATACAATCTAGCAAATCCACCCTATGATATTTATCCAAAGTATACAAAAATGCTAACAGATATTTTTGAAAGTATATTGAACTCCCATGTTCATTCCAGCATTGTTTACAATAGTCAAGTTACAGAAACAACCTAAGTGCACATTCACCAATGATTAGAAAAAAGAGATGTGGTATATACACACAATAAAATGCCAGTCAAGTGAAAATAAAGAGAGAGTAAGAGATGAAACTTTGCTATTTACAACAACATGAGTGGAACTGCAGGATAATGTGCTAATTGAAATGAGTCAGGAGAGACAAATACCATGTGATTTCTAACATATATGGGATATAGAGAAACAAAACAGCAAAACTAATCCAGAACAAACCCTAGAAAATGACTTTAGAATTGAGGCTACTAAAAGGCAAAGTTAGGAGTAGGTATAAAGGGAGGAAGGGAATTAATGTTTTATGGTGAAGGATTATAGATACTCTGGTGGTGAATGGAATGTGGTATTATACATCTGAAGATGTGTAAAACTACTCTCCTAAGTTATAGATTTTATATATATCAACGTTACCTTAACAAAAAAAGAAAAGAAAGAAAAAAAGACATACTTTTTGTTAAAAAAAATAAAGTGAAATCAATTGCAGTGAGTGAAGATTGTGAAGTTCTATGATGTTTGGGGATGAAGTGGTAAAGATGGCAATGCTTTACTCAAAGTAATGGAGAACTAACAGAATTCCAGAAGTTTCCAGGCAAAATGCTCAGTGTCTTTTAACAATCATTCCATATATAAGATTTTCTATTTCACTTACTTGTAAGGCTATTTACTGCATTTAGATTCCTTCTTTTTCCAGATTTTGTGCTGCATGACTGAAAAGTGACATAAGGTGAAAAACAAAGCAAAACAATGCAGTGGAAGGCTATACCCCATAAAAACAAATTGAGTAACAAATTTCTCCATCACAAATGTTAAATTAATACTGAGTTTTCAACCATGGTCTCAATTTCTTTGATTATCTCAATTTTATATTCTGTTTAAGGGTAATGATTTTCTATTTGTTTCTATTTTAGGGAAAAAAGAAACTAGCTCTTCATTAGAACTCTTTCCATGTACACAATAATAATACTGAATAGGAAAGGCATGAACTTAATAGATTAGATTTTGGAGGGGGCGGAAATATTTCATTGCTATTAGGCTAAAGAAAATGTATTTCTTTAAATGAAGATATATACTATAGACACCTACATTTACAAAAAAGTAAGTGTATAGCAATACCAAATATATATATATATATATATATATATATATATATATATATATATATAAATACCAAAAAGCTTCAATTCCAAAACATTTTCCTTTACTCTTTTTTTTATTTCCTTAGGTTATAGTTAGCAACATATTTTATTTAATCTTGCTGAGAAATTGGAGGCAAATTAGGTTTGGTCTCCAAAGGTCATATAATTTTTCACTGAAGTAAACAAGCCTAATTTTAGAAGCATATATTGTGGTCATTAAAGTGCTCCATATGCAGCTATATTGTAAAATATCTAGAGAGTAGATTTTGTTTAGTGTCTACAAGTACTTCATTTTATAGACATTTCCAAACCAACACACACAAACATACTTCAACCTTATGGCTGGTAACAGTATCTTGCCATCTGTGTGTTTGTATTTTAAGCAGAACACACTATGAAAATGTAGTAAAAATATATAGCAGAAAAGAAAACTGAAGCCAGTTTTAAGTAGACTACTTCTTGGCTTGGAAAATTTAGAGTTCCAAACATCATCTGTGCTCTTCTAAAATAATACTGTTAAATAAATAGAGATGAATACCTTTTTTAAGAATGAGGAAATATAGTTAAAATGGTTGTAATGGCTAAAAACTTTCCTTTCTTTCCCAAAGGCCATTATTTCTTTTAAGGATAAGGCCATATATATTATTTATTATTTACGTCTCTGTTTTAAAATATTAACTAAAGAAAAATCCTCATTAGGTGTCTGTAAGTATTTTGTTCTTTGTGGTTCTGTTCACTATCTTACAGATTTGCCATTATTGCCTCTAAACTTAAGTTCCAGAGGCTATTTTTTTTTCCTGAATCAAATAATGAGAATGTTTAATATTTTCTCAAGCATTATATTGTCAGTTTAGGGACAGAAGTGTATGTCAAACACATTTATATGTAATTTAATATACCTAGGTTACTAGGAGAATCACACAATTTGATTGATTTTTCTAGATTCTTAATGCATTAAAATTCCAGTTTTCAGATTTTTGATAACATATTTGACCAAATTTAACTCACCCTTTAAAAAACAAAAGCCAATCTAATGCTTGAAGTGTTTCTAGAAGATGCTGATATCTGTAATATATACCAGTGATCCACAATGAATAACAAAACCCCGCCTATAGGTTACAAGTGGAATAAACAAACAAATGAGTACAAATGCAACAGACTGAAAACTAGGTTTGGAATAGTAAGTAACAGATATATCAAGTAACTTCCCACCAAGAACAACTTCCAAATGAAAAAACTATGTAAAAGAATGATTTGAATACACTAATAGACAATGATCACTGAGAGACAAGAAACAAACTAATTGAGCCCTGTTGCTGCTACAGTTGAATGTCTTGAAAGGATTTCCATGCTTAGGAGGAGGGAATGGGAAACCAGATGGAGCCAGTGGGCTATCTGAATTAAGAAAATGGATTTGTGATCCAAAGAGAACAAAGTTACAGACAATCAAAGAATAAGGCATTTTACAAAGATAGAATATTGGCTGCAGAAGTTTCTCTTGACTAACCGAGTACTGAGTACGAGTCAGTGCATATGTCTAACTAAATTTTCTTGGCCAAGGAAACAATCACCTGAAAAAATTAAAGGAAACAGTTCACAACAGTTGTGTAAGACTAGGGCTAATGTTTATTACAAGATTGACCTGAAATGCATTGACTCCAAATCATTTTGTCTAAGAAGTGAGAAATAATTAGCTTTAGGTTAAGCACTTTTCCTATCCCAACTGAGAAACCTTAAAAGAACCATAATGATCACCTTGATTTCAAATAATTTAATTATAACTCAGAACAATTATTAATATCATTAACAGAAAGCACACATAACACATATACAAAAAATATCATCACCTAACAAGGAAAATTTTTAATGTATAGTTTCCAATTAGATGTTGCCAAGAAGTAGGAATATACAAAGGATAATAAGGAGACAAATAGTTTAGTCATAAGTGAGAATATACAGAGTAATAGATTAATACATAAGGGCACTGAAACAGTCATTATGAACCCCTAATGTTCAAAAATTAAGATGGAAGATTCAAAAAGCAAAACGAAAAAAATCAAACTTCTAGACAGGAAAATTACAATATTAGAATTGAAATACAAACTAGATAAGATTGATGGCTATTAGACATAGCAGGAAAAAAATAATGATTTTGAATTCAGAATAGTAGAAATTATCCAAACTTAAATATAAAGAAAAAAAAATAAACAAAGGAAGTTCTCCGAACTTTAAGCAGTCTATTGTACATAGAACTGGAGTACTAAAAGGAGAAAAACAGGGAACAGGAAAATCTTTGAAAAATAACATCTAAAATTTTTCAATTTACAGAAAAAGTAATTCAAGAAGCCCAACAAACCTCAAGCATACATGTAAATAAATGAATGAACATCATTTAAAAATTTGCTCAAATCAGTATAAAATATTAAAACAACCAGAGAACATTAACAACAAAAACAAAAATAATTACATAAAAAGAAACATGCATCAATGAAAATAAGAGAGTAGAGCAAGAGGGAAGAAAGTAGAGAAAAATATCAGAAAATTCCAAAACATGTGGGAATTTAAAACAAAAACTCCTTATAAGTAACATATTAGTAAAATATGGAATAAAAAAAGCAAAGAAGAAATTTGTATTTGAATTGAATGAAAATGAAAAAATCAAAACATGTGGGATGGTGCTATTAAAATAGTAATTAGGGGCAAAATTATAGCATTTAATGCTATCTTAGAAAATATGTCAGGGCCTCCCTGGTGGCGCAGCGGTTAAGCGCTGTGCTGTGGAGCTATCGGCAGTGGCGACGCAAGTTCGATGCCCAGCCAGGGAGATTCCCACATGGTGCGGCAGACCTCTCCTGCCTCGACCGCTGCTCCCCTCAGCAGTGTATTTCTGTCAGTCTGCCTGTCTGCTTCCCATCCTGTCTCTGGTGAACATTCTCGCCACCCCACGCTTCTCACCACCCCAGCTTGTATGCATAAATAAATAAATCTTAAAAAAAAAAGAAAATATGTCAGATCAATGATTTCAGTTTCCATTTTGAAAAAACAAGTAAAAAAGAACAAACTAATCATAAAATAAACTGACAGGAAAAATAAACTTCAGAATAAAAGCAGATGAAACAGAAAAAAAATCAATGACATCAAAGTTGGTTATTAGTGAAAGTCAATTAAATTACTAAATCTCCAGTAAGAGTGACCATCACAAAAAGAGAAAATTCAAAATTTACAAAAATAAGAAATGAAAAAGGTGATTCAGGTATTAAATAAATAATAACAAAATATTTTCAACAGCTCTATGAAATTACATGAAAAAGGAAAAAAATCCCTCAAAGACACACATTACCAAAACTCATTCAAGAAGAAATAAATTATTTGAATAGAAATTTAGCTATTAAAGAATTTATATGTAGCTAACACTCTTTCCACAAAGAAAGCTCCATGACTAGAAGTCCTCACTGGTAAAGTTTACCAAACATTTAAGAAAGAAATATTTCCAATTCTACACAAGCCACACTCATACACTGCTGGATGGAATGTGAAATCGCAAAACAACTATTGAAAAATAAAAATAATGGCTCAAACCTATGATTATGTCGGTATTTCTGAAAATCAAATGAGATCATTATCTTACAGAAATGGAATAAAGGCAAATCATTTCTTTTTCCATCTTAATAGTTTCTTAAGAATTACTAAATCAATTATTCCATTTCCAATCATCCCACTTAACTTCTCTTTATTCAAGAGAAATGGAGGCAAATATTTATAAAAAACTTTTATGCAAATTTGCATACCAGCTTTATTTGCAGTGGCCAAAAGCTGGAAACACCCAAATCTTCATCGACAGATGAAGAATAAACAAATATATATTATATCACACAGAGGAATACCATTTAACTATAAAGTTAACTTTTACTATATCATCATATATAGCTGAGTCTCAAAATATCTATGCAAAATAAGACAGACCAAAAATAGGTACATACTGGATGATTACATTTAAACAAAAATCAGAAAATGCAAACTAATAAACTTTGACAGAGAACTTATTAGCTAATGCATAGGTAATGGGAATATGGTAGGTCGGGAATGGACAGGAGGATAAAATTACATAGGAGTAATAGAAAATTGGAGAGATTATGAACAGAAGAACACCTGATTTACACAAAAAGAGTATATGTATATCCTGAACCTTTCCCCTTTAAACCACATATTCCACTCTTACATAGAGCATTCTTTATATAAATATAAATTATTAAACTATTTTTAAGTTTACTAAGGATCAACAGCAATGGACCATGACTTAATTGTCCACATTTTTGAGTGGTTGAGTCATAAGAGTAGTCTCTTCCATGGCAAAGCATTTAGTCTGGCATCTATGTTCTTGGATCTTAGCAAATTATTCTATATGCATTCTTCACTTAGAACTCAGAACAAATCCATGACTTAGCAGAAGTTTAATGTGATAAACTACATGTTTAAGATCGTATAGCCCTAAGTAATAGAGATTTCAACTTACTTTATTCTGAGTCTCTAGGCATCTACTAACCACTCCATTCTACCACCTTTAACAACAAATGCAGTGTTACTGTCTTGTATTCTTCTTCAATAAATAAACAAAACAAAAGCATTCAGAGAATCAATTACTTTTCTTTTAAGAAACATAAAAATGATGACTCAAACCTATGACTATGTCAGTATTTCTGAAAATAAATGAGATCATTATTATCATATAGAAATGGAATAAAGACAGATGAAAACAACAGTTCAGCCATAATGATTTCATTAGGACCAATCTGTGCAGAGATGAAAGGAGCAGATCACTAACAGATTGCTGGTGAAATGGAGAGTGTGTTGAAGTCGTTGAATGTGATAACACAGAACTGAAAGTTGAAATGCTTTAGAGATATACAAAAAAAAAAAAAGGAATATTTTCTACCTGTCTTAACATAACAGCAAAAAGGAAAATGCATATTTTGTCAAATCAGCCAAGTTGTTGATCTGTTTTGAACACTGAGTCTAATGAGGCAAGAGGGGAAATACGTACTGTCCTTTATGCATGTGCTTTGCTGGGTTCAGATCATTGTGCAGAGCTAGATTTTGTTACACAAAAAAAGAGTATTTTAATGGATACATTATTTATTACAATAAAAATATAATATTTAAGAATAATGAAAAGGGAGTTTTTATAGTTTCTACCTTTCAGCTTCTCCTAGAGCCTTAGTGTAAAGTCTTAGTGTAGAGTCTTACAACTAAACAAATACAAAACATTCGTTTCCTCTGGGCTACTTGCTATAATGCAAAATTTCTACACATTTTGAGGATTGTTCTTATAACAATAAAGCTTCAGAAATGGCAGGTCATTCCTCATTGTCTGTATCAATCTTTCTTTAAGGAAGTACTATATTATCTCACAATTAAGTGAAATCAAGTAAATTGTTGCAGAAAATATAATAGTAACACACACACACTGAAGCACAAACCAAATTTTACTTATATCTAGAGAAAATGAGTTCTATAATATTTGATAATGGTATATTTCCAAATCAAATATTGGTAGCTCACTTTCACTATTTTGAATGATTTTCCCAGCACACTGCTAAGCACTTAATAAGTACTCAATTAAAAATATTAGATTTGTAAAGTATATAAATAATAAAATTGTGGGAAAGTATAAACAAGAAAGTTTCAATGAACAATTACAATACTGTGTAATACATACATATAATACTATGGCAATACTGTCATAGAAAACAGAACTTCATCTTGACATGGATGAATATAATTCCAATATTTTATGCAAAATTAGAACAATTTTTATATCATGAAGTTTATATGTTACCTTTATTATTAAAACAAAATTGATTTTGTCTGCCCTTAAATTTTATTTAGAAATTAAATGGTAATAGATACATGTGCTATAACCTAATTTCCCTATGATAAATATAAACTCAGTACATATATTTGTTTATTCTCCTACATAATTCTAAATTGTTTTAATATGTATAGAGTAAGTGGTTTGTATTACTTTAGAATTCTTGACATTATTTCCTAATTATTTTAGGAAAAAATCAGTTCACTTCCCCAGGAAATGTTCATTTCTTTAAAATTTTTTGCTCTTTAGAAAAAGTTGCCAAATCTCTATTAGTAGTAAATCACTGTAAAGTGTTACTTGTTTTCAGTTGAATTAACAAAACAACAAAGAACCTTGGCTTCCTGTTGTCAATTACATTTTCATAAATCATTAATCTTCTGCTAAGGTCTTTTGCATTTTTATGGTTTTATAGAAATTTAACTTTTTCCCAGGAACTTCCTCATATTAAAAAAATCTGATAATTTCAATCATTTAGTGACATGGATCAGCCTGATTTAAAAATATTATTTTTCTGAAAGTATCATGTTAGCGTGTTGTATGACTGCAACTTAAAAACTGTTCATCAGCACTTATCATCAGGGGAATGCAAGTTAAAACTACAATGAGATACCACCTCCCACCTGTAAGAATGCCCCATATCAAGTAAAGAATTAAATAAACAAACAAATGAACAAACAGACAAACATAAACAGCACAGAACAGCAAGGGTGAAGAGAACAAGGAACCCTCTTACACTCTTGAGAATGCAGTCTGTTCCAGACCCTAAGGAAAGAAGTATGGAGGTTCCTCAAAAGACTAAAATGGATTTTCCATATAACCCAGCAATTCTACTCCTAGTTATCTACCCATAGAACACAAAGCACTAATTTAAAAGGAAACACTCACTCCCCATGTTTATAGAAGGAAAATTTACAATAGCCAACATATGGAAACAACTTAAATGCCCAGAACAGATGAATGGATCAAGAAGATGCAAAATCTATACACAATGGAATACTACTTGGGCATCAAAAATAATACTCATGCCATTTACAGCAACATGGATGGAACTAGAAGGGATTATCTTAAAGAAAATGATTCAAAAGTAGAAAGATAAACACCAAATGGTCTCACTTGTGTGTGGAATATAGAGAAACCAAGGAAAGGATCAGACAAAGCAAAATTTTAAAATTGACCCTTGAAAGCTGACCATAGGACTGAAGCACCAGGAGTGGATGTATGTCTGGGGCAAATGACAGAAAGTTAATAAAAAGGTGGGGAAAAGTATCGTGGACTATGATGGAGGATTACTAGTGCTTTGGTGGTGGGATAACTATGATGAACACACCTGAGGGGAGAAATCCTATAGTCTAAAAAACAAAACAAAATAAAAGGAACAAGGATGTAAAATAATGATAGTTCAATAAAAAAAAAATAAAAAATAATACCCTTAGTATTGAAATGCCCTACAGCACAAATTCTAAAATTTAGATAAGAATCACATATAGGGATGCACCATATATGTATTTATTAAGTTGACAATATTTTGGTACTTCAGTTCCAACATCTGCATTACTATGTCTCTAATTGAGTTTCATATCTAATATCAAAGTATGATTGTAACACATCAAATTAATTGGTTCCTATTTTCTTTTAAAATATTTAACCTTTCTACTTTTCATATTTATAGAACCTCTCTCCTGCCATGAATAAGACTTTTCAATAATTTTGGAATACATATGTTTCAACTTAGTGATGCCAGGTATATGTTGTGTTGTGTTTAACTACTAAGTGGACTTCAGATTCCCAAAGACAGGGTAGGCATATTACACTGGTCAACAGTGAGATCATTACTGACTTAAAAAGGCCGTAATCTGTGGTATCTTGGTGTGCTGAACATGAATATAACCCTGAAAATTTTTTATTAGCTCTCGTTTTGAAGATATTTCATATAATTCCTTTTATATGTTTTACCATGTACATTTATCCAGTAGGACTGCAACAACATCCTAAAGCAGCCTAGAATGATGTAATATTGCATCATATTGCATAATACCATCATGCATACATCATCCAGAGTTGATTGCATCATTTTCTGATGCAATGCAATACTACTGCCAGGTGGCAGCTGAAGTAAACTGATGTCAGCAGTGCACTAGATAAAGCCCTGTCAGAAAGATTGAGCATTGAAAATATTTCAGATTTTGTGCGAGACAGTTTAAGCTACGGTTCTATAGAACTATTATTATTTTATCCATTTAGGCACAATACAGAATAGTCATGCCTCGAAAGTGTGTTAATAGCATGGACAGTTTCTGCTCTACTTATGGGGAAGTGACATTTGCAAATCAGAAGAAAAGGATCACTTCTCAAGTGAAGAAGGCTTATCGGGGCCTCCCTGGTGGCCCAGCGGTTAAGCGCTGCGCTGTAGAGCTGTGGAGCTGTGGAGCTGTTGGCAGCAGCGATGCGAGTTCGACGCCCGGCCGGGGAGAATCCCACATGGTGCGGCAGACCTCTCCTGCCTCGCCCGCTGCTCCCCTCAGCAGTGTATTTCTGATCTGCCTGTTCTGCTCCCCACTCTGTCTCTGGTGAACCCTCTCACCGCCCCACACCTCTGGTCTGTACCCCAGCTTATATGTATAAATAAATCAATCTTTAAAAAAAAAAAAAAAAGAAGAAGAAGGCTTATCACCTTTACTTCAGATGCCAGGTCGGTGACCAATACAAGCCTTGGGCCCCACATAGATGCCGTGCTCCATTTACAACACAGCTTTCACAGTGGTTAAATGGCAAAAGACCATCAATGCTGTTTGCAGTCCCCATGGTGTGGAGAGAGCCAAGCAGCCACATAAAAGACTATTACTTCTGCTTGGTTCCCACTCTTTCCGGCAGAATAACAAAGCAAAAGAAGTTGAGAATAGTTTACTCAAACATTCCGTCTGCATTGAGACCAGTTCCACATGGTGAGGGACTTCCTATTCCAGAAGCTCCAGCAGAATATTCTCTTGATTCATCTGATGAGGACAAGGGTGAGCTGATCTGTTCTTCTCCTGTTGCATCAGCATGCAGTGATCCAGATTTTCACTGTGGTGCATCATCAACCCCACACAGACTAACAAAGGAAAAACTAAATGAGCTGGTTCTTATTGTGATTTGGACTTATCCCAGAACAAGGCAGAATTGCTAAGATCAAGACTCCAACAATGGAATATCTAGAAGAAGGTGTCACAATTACTTTAGATTGAAAGCACCACCAGCAGTTGGAGCCTTTCTTCAGAAAGGAAAGCACTGTGGAATTCTGTTCTGATACTGAGGGCCTCATGAATGTTTTAGAAATCACTCACAACCCACAAGAATGGAGACTATTTCTAGACCCTTCAAAACTGAATCTTAGGCTGTGCTTTTGCACAATGGAAACCATCTTCCATCTATTCTATTCCTGAAGAGCTGTACAGGAGACAAGTGAAGAAATCTAAGAAGTAGTCTATGACTTGATTTTTTACAGGTATTAACCATAGGCCTATTACTATTGGCATGTGTTTCGTGATATAAACATCAATTTATTGCAGATCAAAAAAAAAAAAAAAAAACTAGAGCCAAAATTAGAATTTGACTGTCACATTCATGTTGAGCACATAGAAATTGAGAAGAAATGACTAATTTTATTTCAGCAACATGTTAAAGTGGTAATATGCTTTTTAAAAAAAAAATTGTAAAAATTTCTTGACCAGTGTTATTTATGAATTTATTCCTAGGTCCTAATAGGTGACTTCTAATATGACAATTTTTTCTTTCCCAAATGAATAATCTTTAGGCCCATGATGCATGCCTTTATTCAATATATATTAAAAATGTCTATTTTGAAAAGTTTGTTAGTAAAACCATTTTAAAACGGATTTAGGCTACCATTACAGAAAATTGGTATTATCTGTCTTTTTGAACTGAGACAAACACTTTTAGATTGGGTGGTCAAAAGCTATTGTTTTAAAGATTTTTTTAAACAAGTTATTATTTGAGAAGTCGTTCAGATCAACAAGATTGATTATTGTAGAATTTTTGGCAGAGTATAGAATTAGTTACTAATTTTGTATAACCAAGAAGGGTGAAAGCTTATTAGCATCAATTAACTTTTTTTTAACCACTTTACCTCACCTTCGTCCACAAACACAGTTTGCCTCTCAGATTGCCTCCTGAATTTTAGGTTGATACTACATAAATCATAAAAGTTCCTAAGTACATTGCCATTAATTTTAAAGATGTGTAATGAATAGTTTGAAAAACAGACGATGATTGATGGGCATCTATAGGATATTGTTGATACCATAAAGTTTAACATGTATCCTTTTTATAAACAGCCAGATTATTCAGTGATTTCACAAACTAACATAACCTAAATTAGCTATTGTTTTTAAAGAACAAAGCATTTCTTCAAATCACAAAAAAAATCATAGAAAGATAAAAAAAACTATATTTTCTCTGCATAATAAAAAAGAAATCAATTTCCCAATCAACAATTGTCATAATTTAAAGTATATTTAGACTTAAATATTGCTTACTTATATAATTCTACTTCAGAACATTTTACTTTTGTTTATTTGGGATTCTCTTAATTAAACTTTTACTGCCTGTCTACTGAAATATATACAGCAGTATTCAAAGTAAAGATCTTCAAGAGGGAGGTAATGAAAATTCATTGCTTTATAATTTATTACAAATATCTCTACCTACCTTAAGTTTCAGCACTGAGTATAAGAGTTATACAGCCCACACAAACTCATTGAGGCTCCCTGTGTCACTTCCAGTCTGAGCTCCTTCTCCAGAAAACCCAGAACATGCAAGGCACATGAATTGAATGTCCCATCACAAACCCTATGATTAGAAGACACTGTACACTAATAATGTGCCATGTGGCAAAGATATATCTTTGTTTTTTCTCAGTACAAATTTAGTTTTTGCTGAAGGCCTCTTCTCAGTATCTACCTTGCTAGAATACAAAGCTTGGAAGTCTTAAGGAGCTCTTGCTAAGATTTTTCTTGCATATGGAAGACAAGTGGCATGAATATTCATGATAATAAATGCTTGTATGCAGTCTATGCTCACGAATAATTTCTTCTCTCTTGATATTTCAGTAGAATTATTTTGTTTGTTTTCTATTAACTCCATTGCTCCAATTGCAGACAACTGACTTATATTCTTTTTGCATGTATTTGTTTGCGCTTTATCTCTGTTGGTCATTCAAGACTAGAACTCAGAGACATTAGTAGCCTTGGATTTTATCAAATCGATGCAGATTTCATTTTTTTTGAAAGTATGATCTTATTGGAAGGACATGTTGAATAAAATACCAGTAAATCTATTCCAGTTGAATTCTTTTTTTTTTTTCCTTTTTGTTACTGGAAAAATTGCCACCTAACATTTCCTAGTTGTCACTCTCTGTCTCTATTTCTCTTTCATCCCCCCTACTTCATTATTTTGTCAATTATTATGTGATGAGACATGTGGATAGTATAAAACTAGAAGTATGAAGAATTTATTGACTGCTATGTATTAATATTGAAAGACAACTCTAATAATCAATTTCAAACATTGTGCTTAGTATCATGAGATTGAATTTCACTTACCAAAATACATAAAATAATTTTTGATGTACCTTGAAACAATGTCATGCTAATCTATTAGTTTTTTCTTTAATTAGCACATAAGAATGATAGTATATGAAATAAAAAAAATTAACAATGTACCATGAATGTTATTGCTTTCTCCTAAAAATAAATTGAATAAATTAATGCTATGTTAGGGACATTTTATGCTTATGTATTTAAATGGGTTTGGATCTAATTACATTAATGATTCCTTTCCATATCCTTTTACATAATTTGTCTTATCTATACTTTTTAAAAGCAAATCAAAATTGTAACATTGCCATGTCATTAACAAGGTCAAATACATAATTAACATTTGTATAGTATATATCACTATGTAATGAAGTTGTGTTAACACCACTTAAAAGGGATATAGACTGGATGAGCTTGAAGTTGACAGATGGAAGCAAAGAATTTAAGAGATTGCAAACTGTAAATGAAATATTTTTGCAAAATGACAAACTAGTACTCAGCTCAATAATATGGTAGCAAATATTGCAATTAAGTACATATACAAGGAATCAATTATCCAAATCGTGACCTTTCAAATATCCATGTAAAAAGAACATATTATGGATGACAAGGTTTAGTTTCCACTCTTTGTTGTGTTGATGTCGCTTTTACAAATTGTCCTTCATGTCAGCATTGGTAGTTTTGACAAATTAACACAAATATTAATTATTTAAATTTACAGATTCATTTTATAAGGATAACAATAGAGAAAATATTTAGCAATTTTTAGTTTTAAGTTTGAATTTGTGAATCGCTAAGCAGATTAAACTTACAAATAGAAATATATTTCTTTTAAATTTAGATGAGTAAAAAGGAAGTAGGAATTAATATGTTGCCCAATAATTATGCAATTATGAAGTATATTTTTTCTGCCTACAACATGTGCTTGAAATGAAAAGATATTCTTCCTTCTATATTCCTGTCTTTGGTAAATTACCTAATTATTCACTTAAATATCTGTATTTTACATTTGATTGCTTTCTCTGCCTCATCTGCACCCTAGAAGCAAGTCCTACCATCCATTTATCTAGTTCTTTTGAAACTTTCTCTTATCTATTTTTTTACATTCATTTTACAATACCCTACACAATTTTCCACTATTTCACATTTGCATTAATGAGCTACTGCAGTTGGTGAATACAAAGATCATATGTTTTTTAGTTTGCTGTCTAGTCCGTGGTTGTCACTCAACATTGTTAATGACTAAGAGAATGAAAATCACTATGGTGCCTTCCTTAACTCCAGCCTTCAAAGAGTTTAACATGTGTCTAATTAAATAGGAATAAGATAGGGAAAGGCTACATTTCATTCAATAATTTTTTATAAATTTCCACTACCACTAGTATTACAGCAACAAAGATTGGCTATATAAATAAGAGAGAGAGAGCTGGAAATAGAGAAAATCCCTGTTCTTATTGAGCTTGTAATCTGGGAGAAAATAAGTAAACAAGATCCACTATGAGAAAGTAATGTTTCAGATATGTATAAAAACAGAGCAGGACAAGAGAAGGAAATGTAATATAATCCATAAGCAACAAATATATTTCTTATTTTTTAGTTTCAATTTTTTAAATAAAGTAAGAAAAGAAGCTTCATTTTTCTGGATTATTTTTTTTAAATACCAATATAAATTCATTTTCTAAGTATATCAATTAAAATAGGCTATTTTGTTTTAACAGATTAATATGTATACTCATTGGGTCATACTTTATTATCTTACTTTTGATCTAGGTATGTGGAATCTATTTTATGAGTAATAATCATTTTATATCCAGCACATACATAACAGTTTTTAATTCAGAGTGATTTTACATGTATCTTGGATTTATCAAAATTTCCTTTCATTAAAAGAATATAAATGCAAGAAATATAAAAAATTCAGAGTCCTACAAATTTTTTAGTAATGAAAAAAACGTATAAATCCAGTTCCAGATACTTGTTCTCTCTTAAACAGTTTTATATGTCATTTATTTAGAGGCTAGAAGGTAGAAAATGTGACCTTAAAGTACACAGAACATTTGGAACTTGTGATTTCAGGGGATGAATAAGTCCAAAATTCTATCTCCTTGAAATTTGTTTCCAGAATGTTAACTGCAAAGCAAGTTATATATAGCAGTAAATGCATGCTTAATTTGTGCAGAAATCATGGTGTGATGAATACAATTAAGAGCCTCGGAGGGAATAATTATATTACTGCATAAAGCTGGTGGTTCTCAAATTGCTTGGTGCTTGGACTTTAAATTGGCCTGATTTCCTGTTGTGAAAGTCATCCATCGCAGCAACACAACTGCAGCAGGAACGGTGTAGTTTCAAAGTCACAGAGAAAGCATATTCTTTCTGATCAATTGCCATATATTCTTTGTTTAAAGACAAAAAATTGGCAACATGCATACCAACGTTGATTAAACTTATAAATTAAAATGCCTTAGACCCAGTACATTTTTGTTTCTTTATTGGGAAGAGAATTTTTGTAACAAGAATGACTAAAATCATTAGAACAGTAGTTTCTAACCATGTACATATGCAAACAAACTATAAAATATTTAACTAATTATTTGAAATTAATAACTTTTACATTTTATAATATCTGGATTACCAGTGTCTGAAATAAATAGAAGGTAGTTTAATCAGTTACAGTAAAACCTGAATGTAATAGTTCCATCCAATATGAAAATCTGATGTTATACTGAAATTATCCATCACTTAATATCATCAAATAAACAATTATTCTATGTAACTGAAAAGCAAGATGTGATCTCAAATAATTTTGCATTTCTTAATAGGCAATAAATCATCTCTACAGTACCAGAAATTATCATTTCTTTGCATAAGGTTGTTATTTCTAAGATTTAATCATAGTGACTGCTCATCTATGATAAACAAACAATAAGGGAAATACAATAAAGCACATGCAACACAGTTATTTAACTAGTGATGAGTTTGGGATCTCTGTCTTGAAAAGGCTTAAGTGAAACTAGTATCCAGGGGATGTTGGCAAGAGGTTAAAAAACTAAAGGCTGTGTTTTCAGTCCAAAGAAGCAATAAAGAACCCAAGAAAATCTAAATCTTAGAAAACGTCTGCCTCAAGGAGGTTATCATTCTCACAGGCCCATAACAATAATTATTAACCATCCATCTACACTCTGTTCATTACAAAGAGAGGTGGACTAGGAATCACATACTCTTTAAGAAAACAATTGCCAATCTACTGGCACTTGCCATCCACGTGCTCCTAGTTGCAATTCATGATTTACCAAGGTCTGGAGAAGCAGTCTGATTTACCAAACATGCCACTGCAGAGCTCCAGATATAAACCCATCCATCAGTGCTACCACAATATAAATTCCCTTGCCAATGCTTTAATATCCTTCCAATAAGTTAGGGTGTTCATTCGGTATGATTTTCTGCCTTTTTTTCTCATTGGTCTTTCACCTCTGTGGATCATTTGATATAATTTAAATCCCTCATAGACCTTATCTTTCTTCACATTTCTTCATCCATTCTTTTATTTCTCCATTCAACATATATACTTTGTAAATGCTAATAGATACAATGTTAGACACTGGAGGAATCACAGGAGTAAGAAATGGACACCATTGGATACAACAGGGAAAAATAAAATGACTATATGCTCTATCCTTATTACATATCTACTAGATTTGGTTTGTATGCAAAGTGCAAAGATTATGCAGTTGGAAAACTTGGACCAATTTCTATCCAATAAAAAGCACAGAGTTGAATATATGGTTAGCCACAAGACTGTTGATTCAAGTAATCTAATTTGGGCTCTCTTCAGTGACTTTGAAAACCCTTGAGAGTCTGCAAGTAGAACTGTTGATTTAACAGAAAACAAACCATTCAGGGAATGCTCCATATGTAAAATAATGTATTTTCTTTTTTAGATGTATTTAAATTCAACTCATTTTTATGTTTTGTGTAAGCACACACAAATACACAAAAACACAGACAAATTTTCCACAATCTTGAAGTACAAACACTACTGACTTATTATTGCTATTTTGGTAGGAGAGAATAAGTTCATTTTGAGTTTTAATAATTTTGTATTCCTGCTAAGTTTCCAAGTGTTTTTTATCATGGATGTTACATTTCTAAAACTGCTTTCTAGATTTAGTGTGTCATATTTTGACCAAGAATTTAAGTAGTTTAAACAGAAATTTAGACCTTGGACCTGGTCACATTGGTTATTTTTCTAAACACATAAATTAAGACTCTCTTGAGTTGTAGGGGCAGGAATACTAAAGCTCAGCACATATTCGATTTCACATATATTTCATATATATATATATATATATATATATATATATATATACATACAAGCTATTCAGCATAAAATTATGATTAGCTTAGAAATTATATTGTACCATAAGAAAGTGGTATTATTTTTAATTATCAAGTGGATGGGAAATACAAATTACTCTGGTAGACATAAATAGATAAATGAACGAATAAATAAGTAAATCCTATTGCTCATTAGAGAACCTAAAACTAGAAGGAATTTGGCTGGTTCTAAACAGGAATGATACATTTGTATTTAAAACACCATGGTTTTGGTATTTCATGTTTTTTTATGTTAGTGCTAGCCATAGTTACGTCAAGATTTAGTAAATTCCTAGACAGAAAAATGCATATCTAAGTTTTTAATTGGCTCCAACAATTTCTTAATCAATTAACATGTACTGGGCATATGGGTATCAATTAACATGTGCTGGATTACACTGTACTTTTTAATGCACAACATTCTGAAGTTCAACTTATCAAATGCAAGGTACATGTTATTAGGACATTTAATCTGATGCTTTCGTTTCTAAGTACTGAATGATATAGTAAAATAAGTTGAAGATTTTAACTGAAGGACATGGTATTATAACTAACTCAGACCCCTTGATACACACATATTATCATAGCAAAATGTAAATATCTGGTATAAATAGGTGTTTAACAAATACATATGGAATTACATATATATGTGTATATATATAAAATATATGTATATATATAAAATATATGTATATATAAAATATATGTATATATTATACATATAATATATGTATATATATTTAATATATAAAATGTATATATAAAAAATAAAGATTATAAGATCATTTCATAGAAACAAGCATATTGTGTTTAGTGTCAATATTAACTCATGCCTCATCCATTCGACCTCTGATTTATTTGATGATTTCCAATGGATAACTGTTTTTCCCTATGGAGATTATTTCACATGGAGTAAATATTAGAATTCCAAAGCCTGCATGTCCTGTATTATTTTACAAATACAGGCATACAAAAGCTTTCATGTAAGCATTGTCTTCATTTAAGATCTCTTAACCCACAGGAAGGATACTGAACACCTGGTCATATACAGAAACTTTCCTCCAAAGACACAAAATGACATTTTACAGCCCTTCTAACAGGTAAGTGATTTCGGAGACTTGATTACTGACAAGGAGGGATATTGAGTGCAAAGCCCAGCCTGGTTTTGTGTTTTGCCAACTAATAAAAACAGAGCAAATGTTACTTTTGTCATATAATGTAACATTTAAGTAAGGACACTGTGTTCCCCTCTACAAAGGTGTGCTTGCTCTCCTCCTTTCTGGATTGCATTTACAAGACCCAGATGCTGAGCTGAGAAAATTTTCTTTCCAGCAGTAGCATCTGGTTCCTTGGCAGCCTCTGTTGCCCCTGTGTTGGCTACAGTGCAGTTGTCTTCAGGCTGTGAAATGGTTAGGATGCTGATGTGATATCTTACTTACTCGGATGCTGTGGCTTTTAGCTTTCTTATGTTATCCCTGTGTGGACATTTTTCACACTTATAAACTGTTAGGACTAAAATTTATTGGGGAAATACTGATACATGTTACATCATATAACAAAGTATTTCTGTCTACGGAAGATGTACCGATCAGATGATGAACCAATTAAAATATTTGTCATATTGTAGTTTAAGAAAGAAACTCTAATTTGCAGTGTTCACAGTCATTCTCTTTTATAAGCACAGCTAATTTTGACCTTTTATGCTTTTCCTTTGGTGAATTAGAATAAAAATGATGATGTTGATATTGATAATAATAATAATATCAACCATAACTATCCTTTATGGACTCATCTAAAAGCCAGGGACTATACTCAGCTCTATGTAATTCTCACAATATTCTACCATTTCTATCATATTCTTCATTTACATTTTTGAAAAAAAAAAAACTAAGAACTACAATCTCTGATCAGGACACTGTTCAGGAGGAAAGACAGTCATTAACAAATGGACCATTGTAGCAATTGACCCTACAGTTGGGGGTTGGTAACTTTTGTTTTCAATATTACAATCATGTGGGTCATGGTTTGAATCCAGCCTACCTTCCTTACCCATGGTCTACCCTCCCAGGTGCCCTGTGTATTATTCTCATAGGAAGATCAGACCCCCATCCACTAGCTGGCCTGCCCCAGCTTACTCTCTGACTCTCAATTTTTCTAAAAGCCAACTTACTTTTGAATCATAAATAAAACAGAGGGACTGTTGCTTATGGGGAAGGTGTGGGAAAAAATGTCTCTTCTATATAGTATTAGATGAGAAAATAGCAGTAACAATCCAAGATCATCACTGAGAATGCCTCACATTCTTCACAGAACTTCACAAGTGTTAACTCTTCCTTCCTCCCAACACCCTCTTAATGGACAGAGATTATTACAAGTCATATCTTATAAATGAGAATGAAGAGACATTGATTAGTTATGAGACACAGCTTATGAATTCATTCATCAGGCCTCCACAACTGACCCTTCTAACATCTGTACCTTGTGACTTCTCACCAGTCCACTACCCCCTTAGAAGAAGTGCTTAAACTTTGACTGTAGGTAATGGAAAGTTATTTCGCTGGTTTTTGTTTTTATTCTATCAATTCTGTTTGGAAAATTGTGGTAATTGTCCTATATTTCTAAACATCAAAGTTTTCCTAATAGTGTATTTTGAATATTTTCAAATAATGGAAAGTGTACCAAAGATAAATGAGATTTTTTTCTCATTCTTTCAATTTAGAGAGATACAACCATATGCAAATACATGCAGTGTATATATATAAACACCAACAAGTACACATGTATTCTTTAGGGATGTCAGTTGATTTTTGTTGTTATCTATATGCATACATAAGAAGACTGATGAAAAATAGATCGATCTGTAATAATGCATACATAGATAGATGATGAAGATAGATGGGAAGATGACAGATAGAGATAGGAGAAAGAAAATTCTTCCTGATAAAATTTGTGCTTTAGATGAGTTTTTGTTAAAGTTATTCATATTGTTATTGTTTTGTTATTATTACTGTATGTATGTACTGTATGTATTGCAACATGTGTGGAGTGTTTTCCAGAAACCATTTTAAATATTATTTCCATGTGTACAAACAAATGGAAAGAAGACTATGTTAAACTAAAAGTGAGAAAAAATTAGAAGCCACTAAAATATATGCTATTGGGCCTCCCTGGTGGCGCAGCGGTTAAGCGCTGCGCTGTGGAGCTGTCAGCAGCAGCGATGTGATTTCGACGCCTGGCCGGGGAGAAACCCACATGGTGTGACAGACCTCTCCTGCCTTGCCTGCTGCTCCCCTCAGCAGTGTACTTCTGCTCTGCCTGTTCTGCTCCCCACTCTGTCTCTGGTGAACCCTCTCGCTGCCCCACACCTCTGGCCTGTACCCCAGCTTGTATGTATAAATAAATAAATCTTAAAAAAATATAAAAAATAAAAAAAATAAAATATATGCTATTAAAGAAGTGTCAGTGTGCTAACATGTAGGCCTGAAGCCAGTACACTGACATGCAAACTAGAGAAAATTTAAGCTAGAAAGAGAAACTGGAAATAATGATGTAAATATTTTTCATAGTAGGACAAAGTATATAACAAAGAGGAAATATTTAAAATTTTCATATAATGATAAGAGACTGTACGATTAAATTATATCAATAAGAACTGAGATTTTGCAAATATGTCGCAGAAAAAATGCAGAAAGAAATGTAGGACATTAAACAGTTCTGTTAATGGGCAAGCAGGGAGGATTTTAACTCTTTGGTACATATTTATATGTCTTAAATGATGTGTCAACATAATTATCACTGTTATACTTTGCTAAATATTTAATTATCAAGATTACAAGTTTCTATTATTTTTAATTGCATTAATTATTAATGACATCATAGTATAAAGGAGTCACAACACATGTCCATCTGATTAGAAACAACTATATACAAAAGATGACCAAGAACTGAGGAATTTAGGAGAGGAAAAGTTCCTTGTGATACCTACAAAGTGTCAAAATTATACATTCACTATGTTAACAGAAGCTATTAAATATTATTTATGCATTTGTACTCCAGATAAAAGATTATTTTGCTATGCCAGTTATTTTATTTTCAAAAAAAATAAGCCAAATTAACACTTCCTCTTGAAATATTAAAGTGATTGAGCATTTTTTTCTTGGATAGATTTTGCTGAATAATTGCCTCAGATACACACTTAATTTTGAATAGCTTTCACCAGCTTGCTTTCATAAGTTGTCTTAAATCTCAAAGAAGTGAATTCCAATGACAATTGGCAAAACATATTTACAGCACTTGACACAGAGCTAACACCTTCAATTTATGAAGAGTCCATACAAACTTAAAAGGAAAGAATGACTGAATAAATACAAAAGTCAACTAAAGATAAGAATATATAGCTCACACCAAAAAGAATAAATGACCTAAGTATATAAAAAGTACTTATATTTATACGGAAGTGTGTATGAAATTTATAAACATACACATTCTATTCATTGTACTCTTCTTAGAAGTAGCAAAACAAAACAATGGAAATACCTGAGGACCCCTTCAAGAACTCCCTCAATGCTTATTTAAATAAGTGACTGTACTCTCTATAATGAAATACTCTTCAAACATTAGAAGAATGATTACTGATGCAAAAATGTAATAATTGAAAAAAATACAAGGCCTCAAAGAGTACCTCTATTGTGCTCTATTTTGTTTAGGAAAAACATAGATGTAGCATATGCCCATTCATACACACACACACACACACACACACACACACACACACACACATTAATATATATAATATATATTAATACATATATTAATTATATATAAATATTATTTATGTATCAATTAATATATATGTATAATATGTATGTATTAATGTATGTAAATATGTTTTTCAGGAATAAATCACAAAAAGTCTTATCTTTATGTAAATTAAGTTCCCCTTTAATTACAATTTTTTTTTCAGAAAATATCACCAAAGGATCAGACATAATTAAAAAAAAAGGAGTTTTGAAAAGTCTGAGAGTTATCATGAATCAAAAACTCTGGCTCTTCCAGAGCTACTTTCAGCTACTTCAGCTACTTCAGCTGATTTTTGTTAGTTGGCATAATAAATAAAAATAGAATGGGGGGAGAGAGAGGATGGAGAGCAAAGCCGGAAGAGGCATGCAATATGGTGGAGGACTTCCACTGCCCCCGTGGAGGGTGTGGTGCAATAACATACACAGGTAGGGTGTGTTCCTACACCTCTAAATCATATACAGTGTTGTAAACCAATGTTTCCTCAGTGGAAAAAAAAAAAAACAACTTATGACAGAATAGGTAACAGTTGTTTTAGCCTGAATATTTGTATCCACCTAAATTTATATATTGAAACCTAATCTACAATATGATTGTATTTGGAAATGGGACCTTTAGGAGATGAGAAGTTATAAAGACAGATGTTCATAAATGGAATTAGTGCTGTTATAAAAGAGACACACAGATAGATGACATTCCCCTGCTACTGTGTAAGGACACAGTAAAAAAACAGCCATTCATGAACCAAAGCTAACAACCTGATCTCGAATCTTCCATTCTCTAGAACATTGAGAAACAGATTTTGTTGTTCATAAGTTACCCATCTATGGTATTCTATTATGGCAGCCTGAATGGGCTATGGCAACAGTACAAAGGAATATATAATCGCCACGTTCAAGCAAATAGTCTTTAAATTAGGATTTAAGGTATACAAGCAAAATTGTCACCACCATGTAGGGCCTTTAAGTAAGAAGCAATGTGTTTAGACACCAATGCTTACTATTTATCTATAAATGAGGCTGATTAAATAATCAGCAAGTTCATAATGTGATCACTGTCCACTGTTTTAGTAAAGTAAATTCTCACAGATACGAGAAATTTGGATATCTCTTGAGAGTGGATAGAATTCAGATGGGCAGAATGAATAAAGAGAATGATTTCTGTTTGGAGGCACTTAAGTTATTTCTATATGTTGGCAATTGTAAATAATGAGGCTATAAACATGGGAGTGCAGGTTTCCTTTCAAATTATTTGGGATAGGTACTAGGAATGGGATTGCTGGGTAGTACAGCAGGTCCATTGTTAGTCTTTTGAGAAAACTTTACTACTCAACAATCAAAAAATATAAACTTATGCTATTTGCAGCAACAAGGATGGAACCAGTTTATGGTAAGTGAAATAAGCCAGAAGGAGACAGAAAAGTATGGGATGCCGTCACTTATATGTGCAATACAGAAAAAACAAACAAAGGGTCAGATAAACACAAACTTTAAAACCAGCCCTTGAAACCTGACCATAGATATTTAGCTTTCAGAGCGGCAGAGGGAGGGAGAGGGATGAAAACGGGTGTGGTGGGGAAAGCACAGTGGACTATGATGGAGAATTACAGGTACTACCCTTGCAGGAGGCTTATAGAGACTACACTTGCTGGGGGGGATTCTATGTTGTCAAAACAAGGATATAAAACAATGGTACTTCAATATCATTAAAATAAAAGGGGGGGAGAGAATGATCTCAATACAAAGATTTTTCACATAAATTCAGAATTAATAATTTTGAGGGCACACTCAGGAATAGAGGTTGTTACTTATAAAGAGGTTTTAGAGAGAGTTAAGTTAGAACAGCAAAATGAAGGTAGAACAAAGAGAATTTTGACTTTGGCTTGACCTTTGAATAGTAATATTATAGAACTTTTACACTAAAAGCACCAGATTATTTAATTCAACCCTTTATTAATGCACAAGATAAATTAAATAATATGACATTATCACACCATAAGTACTTTGCATCCAAGAATTTATCTTCACTAGTGTCAATTCTGTATCATCCAGCTCTACGTATCTAGTCCAATTTCAGTATAATGCTTGCACAAAGAGGTTATTAAGTGGCTGTTTCATTAATTCCTTCATGCAACACTTACTTGTTGACTATGCACTATATGTCAGGCATTCTTCTAGGATATAGAGATTACACTATATATAAGCCTTAGAGAGTTCACATTCTAGAAAGAAGGGTAAAAAAAATAGATAAATAATAAGTGCAGTTAAGAAACTTGGAAAAAGTTTATGGAAAATTAAAACAATATGTGAGAGTTCTGGGTGAACATTTTTTCGTTGTGTGATTAAGGAAAACCTCACTGATAAGGTTTCATTAGATTAAGGAATTTAAGAAAATGGAAATTCTTGGAATAAGAATAAGATCTAAGACGTGGAAACTGCAGTCGTTAAGGCTGGAGATATTTGGCCTGTCCAAGGTACAGCAAGGAAGCTACTGTGACTGGAGCCATGTGAATGAGAAGCGCTGGAGTAAGAGATAAATTCACAGAATTATCGTCGACTGGGAGCGTGCAGAATCTGGGAGGTCACTGCGAAAGCTTTAATTTTAAATTTTTTATGCGAAGGTCATAGAACTAATGGAATAACACAGAGCCAGTACACTTTATTTTCTCTGAATATTCATTACATGAATGAATCAAATAGTAGTGAAAACATTTAAGAAAAGTATTATATCAGGTTTTTGAATGTTTTGGAAATGTTGCTTATACTGAGTGAATTTCAATTTCAGCTGCTCTCTATTTTCTCTCAAGGATTAACTATCTCTCTACCTGTCTCTGCCTGGGCTCCTACCTAGAAGAACTATAGGTGAGGTTTACTCAAAATATGACATAATTTTTTAATTCCCCTAATCTAAGAGGAATAGAATTGTCTCAAGAAGCATAAATGACTCTTCTAGAGATAATAATGTTTAAAGTTCTATTAAAATATCAAAAATATCAAAATTTAATAAAAGATAAAAATCAATATAAATTTTAATCTGGGAAGCAAAATCAAGAAAATGCAAAAATCATGTCTAGATTTTTAGATCAAGAGAGTGCACATATTTTCTTCGAAGCTGGATATTTTTCGTGGCCAGTTTAGTAATCATGCAGAGTACTTAGTTAGAAGGAATGATTATTATATCATCATAAGGATGTTAATAATACAAACAGCAAATTACAGCAATCTCTGTAATTATATGTACGGTCCCTATTAAAAATTTACATGCCTTGGTCTGATTACATTCAGGATAAAAACTCGTTTCCTACTACCAAAGGAAAATGCATTCAAAGCTAAAATTAGTCTTATCAAATTAAACAGAAATACCAGAATACCCCATGACCTACAAGCTATATTTCATATTCAACATGCTTCACCATTTAAGTGCACAAGAAGAAGAATAATTCAGCTGCTATGAGCGAAACAGATGGTGAAAGGTACCTGCTGACCAAACAGGAGCAGCAGGGTGGAATCAGGGTGGGTCAGCTCATCTGGAAAGGATGCTCACAATTGTCATTACACACATCAATTGTTTCTGATACTACTGTATGTCATGCAGTGCCCAGGGGCCGTATGGCTTTCCTTGAAACATTTAACATAAAACTGCTGAAATATAATTTTGGCCTCACATTCTGAAACGAGTTGCTAAATCCCCACAATAAGAAATTAATGTTGCCAACATTATATTATTTTAATTAAGCATCCTTCCCTTTTGTAAAGCTATAGAAGCATTGTTTGATATATTTCCAATTTGTCTGCTAATTTATAAAAGTAAAATGATACTACATTATTGTTATAAAGTTAATCAAGACTTTAATGGGACAGTTATGTTACTATCAAGAATTTTTTATTATTTTTTCTTACTATAATGTATGTGTTCAATGAGCTGATTATGCAGTGTGACAATGATTTCACTAATTACAAAGTTATTACTCTATCTCTAATGGGAAGAAAATCGAGCTTCCTAGGTTGCAGATTTAAACATGAGATCTAATTCCCAGGGAAAGTAGCAGGGAGAAATATATTTCAAAAAAAGAATTAAAATATTAATATTGTTTAAATATCTTTGTCAATACACCATTTTGTTCTGAGTTTTCTTTTGTTTGTCACACAATGTAAATTTTGTTTTGCAAATATAATGATTTCAAGTGAGTTATGTCATAAAACCATAAAGAGGACATTTTCTGTGAAGCACTGGGCTGCTATACATAACATATACTTAGAACATGTAAGAGAGAACATGGAAAATGTGTTGGGTCCATATATATACACCTTGCTGAAATACAAATCTGATGCGTGCGCGCATGTGCCCGTGCCCACACATGCGACGATTTCATTAAACTAGAATAAGCCCACAAGCTTTATATTTTAGTGTTTGGATTTTACTTGCCACTCCGATTAACTATAAAATGCATTATCTAAGGTTTTATTAAAGACAAAAGTATTTGATAGCAGATTGCAGTGTGTGTGACTTTTTTTTTTTTTTTAATAATTTAGGGCATTATCAAAATCACAGCAACTTAACACAGTTCAGTAGTATAACAAGGTTTGTTGTGTAATAAGGTATTTATTATCAGTACACACAACCAACACCACAATCGACAGATTATTTTGTTTATAATATTGCAAGGTGTTAATGTATAATTTGAGAAGTTTCAAAATCTTTAAAATACATGTGCTTTAGCCTCTCTTGATGACTAAAATACTGGTTTGCAGTCATTCTCAGGGTTTTACTCACAGAAAGAAAGAGCTAGAGCAAGAAAGAAGGGAGGGAGGGAAAGGGAGGGAAGAAATCAAAATCCAAATAGAGCTTCCAGAAAAAAATCTTGGGACTTTGAATATGTCATTAAAATGCACTCAAATTCTTACAAATTTTCTGAAATAATTGTGACATACCAATTATCAAAGCTGGATAAATTAAAAATAAAATAAAATAAATTAAAAGAGTGAGAAAAAGTAGAAAGAATTGTGGGAACTACAAAGATATACCTTTCTATAACAACTTCAAGGTAAATCAATTTCATGAAATTAATTTCCCAGTAGTAACAAAAATTTCAGAAACTGACTAAAATATATAATGAGGATTTAATAGACAAAAACAAAAATGAAATTAAAATGGAAGATAGGGATTTAGAAAAAAATTAAGGAAAATGACATTCTGGTTCAATTTTACTTTCAACTTTGATATTCAGTATTTTATTTTTCATCCCCCATTCTCATTTAGGATACAATTCTTGAAAGTTCAAAGTTTTGGTTTAGCTTTATAGACAGTCTGGTAATTAGAAGATAATAAATATTTCTTGAATGATAATTATTATTTCAAGCATCATTCTCTAAATAAAACACTAATTTACCCAAAATTCTTCCTAGTGAACTTATTATTGAACCTGTGAAAAATTGCTATATGGTGATATGTATAATAAACTACACATTATACTTTTTTATGTTACAATGGGCTTATCGCTATAGAAATTTCTAATGACTTATAAAACTTATATCACAAAATAAAAATTCTATATTGTACAACCATTTCCTGTCTGATGTCCTAATTCTACCAGAATGTTCCCTATTAGAATTACTGCTGAGCCTTCCTTGAGACATCATTTAGCCTTCACTTGACAAAGATCCAATATTTATTACTTTTGTTAACATTAGACATAAATTATTATATTGCATGGCACTATCTTCTTGCTGTTATATCTAAATGCAAATTACTAAGGAACACACATAATTAAGAATTCTTAAAAATTAATTATTTGTGGTTAATTATCAATGCTAATTACATGGTTATATCATCTAGATCCCCCTCACCTTTATTTGTTTTTAATCCAAATGTTGTTTCATGGACTTACATGGTGAGGGCACTATGGCTATTAATAATATCCTGGTCTTGTGCATTTATATTTGTATTTTTTTCATATTTGATATTTGTATCTTTTTATGTTTTGTTATTTGTACAAACATAATTGAGTTCATTTTATCACCAAATGATTATATTCTTTCTTTGGTAAACGCTTAGTCTCTTTTGTTTTCAAGTTCACTTTTGTTTTTATTATTTTTTGATCTTGATATTTGTATTAAAAGCGTGAAGTATTTCCCAAACATACAAAAAATGATAGCAAATCAATGCACAGTTAGAAATTACAATAAATATTAGTAGCAAATAAAAGCCCAAGTTGTTAGAAATATACATATATATACATACATACATATGTGTGTTTATGCATGTGTGTGTGTGTATAAAGAACTTTCTATATTTAAAAAATCTGAATATGTGTGTGTGGTGTGTTCAACAGAAACCTTGTAAGATAGGAAAGAGAGGGATGATATATTCAAAGCACAAAAGAACAAAATCTGCCAAGAATGCTTTACAGGCCAAACTATAAATCTCTAGCAAAGAATAAGTACATAGTCAAAATCAGAATATTCTAATACTGTAATGGTGGAGTGTAAATTACTATTGAGTCTTCTATAAAGGTTAAAGTATGAACTAAAATAATTATAACAGGGAAAATCTGTTAAAGGATGAAAGATATAAAAAGAAATAAATCAGAAATCATAAAATGGAGGAAGAGTAGATTTTTGTGCTATATTAAAGTTGTCATCTGCCAAAGATAAACTTTTAAAACTCTATGTTTTATGGAAGCTTCATGATAATCACAAAGCAAAGGTCTATTGCAGCTGCACAAAAGATAAAGAAAGAGAAATCAAAGATCACTACAGAAAGTAGCCAAAAAGCAAAGGAAGATAACAAGAGAGGAAGAAAGAAACACAGGAACTGCAAAACATTTAACTGCAATGAACAAAACTACAATAGTAAGTCCTTACATATCAATACTTATTATAACCTTCCACACTGTACTGTCCTTCTTGCAAATAAAAAGGGGGAAGGGGTTTCAAAGAACAGAATAAATGGAACATGCATATATAGAAAAATATTTATCAAGAATTTGGCTCACACAATTATGGAGGCAGACAAAATCTGCGGGGTGGGCCAGCAGTCTGGAGACCCTGACGTTGCAGCTTAAGTGTGGAGGCATGGTGGGAAAAACTGATGTTGTATTTGAAGTCCAATGAATTCTTGCAGGGTTTTTCTCTTTCTAAGGGAAGGCAGAATTTTGTTTTATACAGGTCTTCAACCAATTCGACAAGATCGCCCACGTTACAAGTGCATCCTGTTTTATTCAAAGTCTACTGATTAAAGTATTAATCCAATCTAAAGAGCCTCACAAAAAATATCCAAAATAATTTGGCTAAATATCTAGATATCCTGTGTCCCAGTTAAGGCGTAAAATTAACCAATTTAAATACTATCTTATCTGGCAAGGAAACTACATCCATCTATTACATAAATGATAAGGAATCAAAAAATAAGGCTTCTCTAAGATGGTTACATTGTGAATGGACAGGCTGAGCAAGAAAACCAGATCCATGAGAGAATGCTAATATCAGGTCACAAGAGGACAGTTGATTGTGTGGAAAATAGAGGATACTTCTGAATGCTGTCTGAAGATTTAATATTAGTAGAAACATTCATCAAAATTCTAAACTCTTTCGATGTGAGGTATATTTTTACAGAATAGATTAGATAGTCAGAGGCAAATATTAGGAATGTCACAGCAGAAATTCAGGGAGAATTCAATCACTGGAGAATCAAAGGGAATAATGGCTCTAAGAAAGGCAAGGGCAAATCTAAGAACAAATTGTTACCATCGATGTCGTGAGCTATTCACCTGAATCTCAGAATGTGTTTCCAAGAAAGAATGGACCAGAGGGATAAGACAAGAGTCTCTTAATATGTGATGATTATCTGAGCAATTATTATTATTGCATTTTTTCCTACATTATAACTTTTAAGAAACAAAAATATTGTAATTGTTGATCCATTTCACTCTTTGTCTTTGAACCGTGATTAAATTTAATGACTAAACTTATTTTGATCTCAGATAGTTTTCTTTCTTTAACCTATCTTAAGATAGATTTTTTTTTACAAGTTTTGATTCCTCATAAGTTATTCAGTTAGAGACTACCACAAGTACCATTTTCTCCATTCTGTTTTTCTCATCCTTATAGAAAACATTGACACTGTGCTATTTTCCCAAAGATGTTATTTTAATGGACATTACACTGGTGAATTTGGCAACAACAAGGCAAACAGCAGAGTTGGGAGATATGTGGCTGTTTCTATTGCATCTTTTGGCAGAGATACAGACCTTAGATTTACTATCCCCAAATGCCTCATCTGACTCATTTTTATTATTTTTACAACACAGGAAGATGCTTTTGGTGACCATAGGCCAAACTTCAACTTGCCATAACCTCTCTCCCAAAGGCCTCTGTGCTGAGTTTGTCCTGATCCTTGAAACTACTACAAACACTTTAATAAAATCATAATAAAAAAGGCCTTAAAATACAAGTGGCATGCTGCAAATGCTCCCTTTTCCTTGCTTCTGCTCCAATTTATGCTTTAGGGATGATTTCAGTGCCAAATCCGGTGCCTTTGGAGTGTGTCTCCAAAGATTTCTGAGCTTTCTATTCTAGCTCTTTGAATAAATGAGACAGTTAGAATTGGCAGGACTTAGTCTTCATCTTCGAAGCCTCAGGGAATGAGGGTACCAGGCTCTTCCTGGTGTTAGCTTTTGAAGTCCTTTGTTTGGATATACCGTTTTTGTTTAAATATTGAAGCCTTAGAATCAGAATATTTGAGTTTGATTCCTTACATTACAAATTACTGTTTCTATATATGTTTTTTGAAAAGCCATTTAGATTCCTTAAATACATGTTTCCTCACCCATAAGGAAAAAAATGACTCTTGCCTGGTTGCTGTGATGACTAAATAGGATAATATAATATAGTATAATGAAATGGTTTGGAAAGTATAAAGAGCATAAATATTAAGTACTATTGACACCAACTTTACTGATTTATATGCAACAGAAAAATACAGGTTTCCTAAACAAAATGATTTCTGATTGATTTAAAAGTCACCTATTTTTACTTTATATGTTTGATGTCATACTTAAAAAAAATCCAAAATTAAATAGTGTCATTAAAGACCTATGGCTCATCAGTTATTTTAAATGTTTCCTCTGGAAACATAGTATATATCTGAAAAGAATGAACCCTGCTGTTATTGAACTAAAAACACAAGTGACAGTACTGTTAATACAGAAGTGCTGGTTAGTGAACTTGATTTGTATCTATTGCATATCCCCAGAAATTTCAAGGAAAAAATATAAACTTTCTTTATTTTTATGTTTGTTCATATTGAGAGAGAAAATATGGCAAACCAGAGAACATTTACTGATTAGCAACTTCTCACTGAGGAAGAAGTCAGAAGTAGGCAACCAGGAATTTTGTCATTTATATTCACGTATTCATCCACTTAGCATCTATTTCATGTTAATTTCAAAATGGAATTGAAGTGACTTCTTAGGTTTCAGAAATCTCTGAAATAGTTGGGATATATGCATAGAATTTAATATATTATCTCATTCATTGTTACTTAGTCACTATCCATAGAGTTTTCAAGAAAACAAAACAGGACCTCCCCGGTGGTGCAGCAGTTGAGTGCTGCACTGTGGAGCTGTCCGCGGCGCCAGGGAGAATCCCACATGGCGCGGCAGACCTCTCCTGCCTCGTCCGCTGCTCCCCTCAGCAGTGTGTTTCTGATCTGCCTGTTCTGCTCCCCACTCCCTCTCTGGTGAACCCTCTCGCCGCCCCGCGCCTCTGGTCTGTACCCCAGCTTGTATGTATAAATAAATAAATCTTTCAAAAAAAAAGAAAACAAAACAGGTGCCATAGCGATTTACCCTTCAGACACTACAAAGTCTGCAAAAGAAGGAAAAGGAAAGGAGAGTCATAGCTCTTGAATTTCAAGTTTATCTTCCTGTATCACTTAGCATGATACACAAATACTGCAGAAACAGAGGTCTTTATTATAAAGTTTAGGAGGTGCCTGAAAAAGCAATGAAATAGTGAAATATGGGAATTATGTCCAGAAAATAACTTTGAATGTCTCTTCCGGCACACGAAATAGATGGAAGCAGACATCAGAACATACTAATTATTTCAGAAAAGCATATTATCAATGAAACTGTAAGATAACACTAAAATGCTTTTGACTGTCTGATTTTAAAATTGCACTGGCACAAAGTTATTTACAGAAATGATGGAAACACTACACAGTTTTCAAAGAGTGATGCATTTCAAACAATCGCAGTGGCAGGTACACATGGAAGAACACACTGGAGTTCAATTGAACAATGAATAAAAGTTTTACCCACAATGTATAATCAGGAAATAATCACAGACCTCCCTTTGTCTTCAGCATAAGAGACTTAGTATCAATCAAAAATAATTTCAAAATTACTTTGAACAGGGCCCCCCAGTGGCACAACCGGTTAAGTGGCAGCCTATGAAGCTATCTGCAGCCACTGCAGCACGAGTTCGATCCCCGGCCAGGTAGCTTCTCACATGGTGCAAAAGACCTCTCCTGCCACACCTGCTGCTCCCCTCAGCAGTGTATTTCAGTCTACCTGCCTGTTCTGCTCCCCACTCTGTCTCTGGTGAATCCTCTCACCCCTGTCCCCCACACCTCTGGCCTACACTCCAGCTTGTATGCATAAATAAACAAATCTTAAAAAAAAATACTTTGAACAAAGAATTGAAATCTCTCATTTTATTCTTTCCAAATGAGAATGAGAATGTCACTATGTTGAGTGTGTGTGTGTGTGTGTGTGTGTGTGTGTGTGTTTTGGGGAGTTAGGAAAATATACATAACTTATTTTTACTTTGTAATATATCTGACGATCAGGTGTCAAAAACACGATGAAAAACTGTGGTTTTTGGATGTTCTGAAGTTAGGTAGATATAATGATGGAAAGGTACTTTGAATCATCTCCTTTAGAGAAAAAATTGAGACCATTCTAACTGAGGAAAGAACATGAAGTGGGTATTTATTTTCCAAAGGATGGACTATGGCAGAAACTGGCAAGTTGCTCAGTAATGTAGGAACATCCTTGGTACATGTCTAGCATATATTCACTTGCCTTTCCCATAGCTCTGTGTGGACAGATATCATACCTCTGGACTGCATAGAGTATTCTAGATGTGGGCCATAATAGCACACATATTCATCCCATTTTTTTTCCTATCCGCTGACTGGATGCAGAAAAGTCAACAGAGGATCTTGATACCCAAGATATCACAGAGACACAGGTTGAGAATGACAAAGACACCCAGATAAATGCATGGAAGACTGATGTAATCTTCCTCTGCCACTTCATAATGGACTTTATGTGAGTGACAAACTTCTACTACATAAAGTCAATATTTTTGCTAGATTGGCCAATTTTGCATTAAAGACATTTGGAAAATTTCAAAATCCAAAGTCACAGAAACCACAAGTTATTTTTTATACGTAGTGATATTGAGGGTTTGATATGAAATAGTAAGAGTGGATGGTCAAGTAGAGAATATGGTGTGTTTGAAATATGTTTAGGAAATCATGATTAAGTATTATAGGTATTGAGAGGAAAATCATTTTTCTCTTTAGTTTGAAGTTTCTCTTTAATTTGAATCAAATGGCAATTGTAACATTTGACATAGAAAATATAAGAAAAATAAATCAGAATTGATGATGAGCAAGGTATCTAGAAGACAGTGAAATAATGAAAGTACAAAGTTCAACTCGTAACACCAGTATAATGTAAAATATTTCTATTTACCTAAAGAAGTATAAAAATATGACCAATAATTAAAGAAAGGTAATCAGTTGAAAATGTTCTCAAGAATACCCAGATGTAGAAATTACCAAACAATGACTTTGAAACAGTTATTATAAACAAATTCAAGATTTTGTTTTCCTAAATGTGGAAATATGGGTAAATAAAGTGGAATTTTATCAAAGAAATTCAAATTATTTTTAAAGAACTGGATAGAATTCAAGAAATCTAAAAATATGTAATTTAAGTAAATATTCAGTGGGTGAATTTAACTGTAGGCTGGGGTGAGAAAAGTCCACAGACTTGAAGATAAATGAAGAGATATATTTCAATCTGAAACAAACAATCAGAGAAATTTAAAAATGAAGAGAGTCTTAGTGATTTGTGGGAATATCAACCAGTTTAAGAGAGAGTAATAACAGTACTGAATGGAAAGGAGTTATAGGAACATTGAGAATAATGGTAGAAATATTATTCAAAGTTTGCCAAATTTGTTGAAAAACAACAATATATAAATATAAAAAATTCAACAAAAGAGGACAAATACACAGAATGTCATACCTAAGAATACTATAATCAAACTATTTAAAACACTACATAAAAATAATTTAACAACAGCTTTACAGTAACGTTACAAACAAATGACAACTGATATCAGAATCAATGAGATCAAGAATACAATGTAACAAAATATTTTAAGTGCTGAAAGTAAAACAGAAAATATACCCAGAATTTTACATACAGCAAAAAAATCTTTCAAATGTGAATATAAAATACAATATTCGAGAAAACAAAAACTGAGTAGCAGTAAGCTAATTCTAAAAGAAACAATAAAGTAGGTTACACTTTAGATTAAGAAACAAAGCTAAAAAAGACAGAAATTATTTCAAAAAATGGTATCTTATAAGTAGGAAGGAGTGAAGGACACCAGAACTAGTAAATTGGGTAAGTAAAGAGTCAATAAATTTATATTTTTTCCTCATTTTTTTAAAAGACAGTCACTGTATTTTATATAATAGAGAATATATTATGGATTTTATATTACATGAGAATAAAATTCTATTTAAAAAGTAATGGCAGAATAGAAGTGCTGTTCAAGAGTGAGGGGAATCTGGAAAGGTAGTGAAAAGAGTTGCAATGTTAGTTACATCCTTGGTGTGAACTGCACATGGGTATTGATTAGTAGTTTAGAGTTTGCCCAGGAACTCTCCTTTGGTAAATTGTCCGAAACTTTAACCATAGAACTTTAGGGGAAAAAATTGTGCAGAGGAAGCCCCATCAAAATTCCCTTTCCAAGTTCTATGGTAATAGTCCATTTATGAGTGGCTGTACAACCAGCATAAGTGCCACTCCTTCTAAAAGTCCTTGTCTGATCATAGCTACTTTACACCAGAAGTTATACACACCAGCCTAACCTCTGAAGGAAGTCACAATGACTGCCTAGTACAGGATTCTGAAAATTTAAGTGCTGATTCTTTTGCCTCAAATATGGCAACAGAGTGGTTCATTATCACAACCATCTCTCATCTCATCACATAGTTGAGACGAAGTCTAGGCTTCACCTGAATCCACGTTCTTGCTTGGCACTTTTTCCTAGCTTATCCTATTCCACTCCTTTCATAGGTTTTCTTGAAAATTCCTAATGCAATAATTTATGGGCACTTAGAACTATGTTAGGTTTTGCTTCTCAGGAACCTGATCTAAAACATTTACTTTTGTAGTTAAGACATTTACAAGCAAGCAGCAGGAGGAAAGTTGGAAGTGTTCCTCTCTTTTAATAATAGAATCTAATCAGTAGGAAGGAGTGAAGGACACCAGGACTATATTAATATTTTACTGAACTATTGTAATATAAATTTCTTAATTGAATATCACTATTTAATCTGAATAACCAGAGACAATAGAGATATTGTTATGTGTCTTTTTAAAACACATAACTATTTAGACTTTTTCTGCCTAAATGCCACAGGTAGGCACTCCTTTCTCATTTTCCTTTGAATATGTAATATCATGGAACTTTTCCACGATTTTTAATTATCTACTCTTCTCTGAGATCCTGTTTAAACAACATTGTAACCTGTCTTAATGAACAATTCCTACATATTATATCAAATTGAGTGCTTCTCAGAAAGTATTACAGACACTCTGGCTAAGTTCTTAGCTCCATGACTGCATATCTTAATACATCATCCAGTGGACACTGTGCAAACTGACTAGCACATGTGTTAAAGTAGCTGAGAGTGAGTAATAGGTCTTTCTTAGGCAGTGTAAAAAGACCAGAATGGTAGAATGCAGAGTAGCTAATGCAGAGTGGCTAAAGTCCACAAACAATCAGGAAATTAGTAGATGGGGCCAATGTTGACACTTCAGTCTTAATTATCCTAATTAGAGACCATCAGAACATCAAAATAATGTTTATTGAGGCTGGCAAAAAGTGAAACATTTTCATTGTGCTTATTGCTTTTTTTGGCAGCCATGTTACACTGTTGACTCACAAGCTGGGTAGTTAACAAAATCTCATAAGCCATTTTATATGAACTGTGGTTAAACTAGGACTCTCTCTTACTGCCCTTATAAAATTGCTATTTTGACCCAAATATGGGAATTTATTTCCATCTTCTCTTAGTCTTACAAATGTTAGCTTATTTTTATAGCACATGATTAAGGTTTTCTTCTTTGGGAATATTGGGTATCCAATGTGGATATAATTGCAAATAGCATTTCTTCATTAAATAACAGCAACAGGTACATTTTTGTCTCAAGGTTTCCAATATTTAGAGGAAGAAGGTAATATTTACACAGATTTTCCAAACTCATGTGCTACATAAACCATAATGAAGTATGGACAGAATTCACTGGGACAAATTAATATTTTAATTGAGTCTTATAGAACAAGAAACGTGTGTGTGTGTGTGTGTGTGTGTGTGTGTGTGTGTAAAAAGAAGGAAAAATAACTTAAGGCTGAGAAGTTGAGAGAACAGTCAATGCAAAGTATTTGAGGGGAAAAAACGGCACCATGAAAATTATGAATTGTCTTGGTTATTTTCCCTTTTAAATAATCAATTTGCTAAATTATTTGACTTGACATCCTAGACTGAATTATGAATTTTCTGGTTTTTCTACAATCAATGCTTTTATTTAAAAAACACAAAAATATAATTTAGGCATTATTATAACATTAGAGGGGATATTAAGGAGCAAAAGTTTTCTTTCCACGGAATACTTAATTAGAGAAGAGGAAAATGGGTGGTATAATATTTTAGATGAAGGCTATATTTTATAATGAGAAGACTGACAAAATTCAGTGGCTAAAAAACTAAAAGTCCTATTTCTCTCTTTTTTGATTTCAGAAATTTACCTAGATATGCATTCATGGTGAAGTCTTGAGGGGAATGGTCAGTCTTGAATTTATTGTGTGGTTTTAAAAAGTCATTGAAGTGGATTAAAATAGACATTATTTACATTGATACGAAATGTCTGATATTTCAAATGGATCAATCTGAGGCAATGTTGAGAATAGGTGTCCAGGAAGAATAGTAGTTATGATAACACCACATAAAATAAAATGCTGTCTGACCCTAGGTATAAGCAGTGGAGACGATGAAGAATGGTTAATTTTGTGTGTGTGTGTATATATATGTGTATGTGTGTGTGTGTGTGTGTGTGTGTGTGTATAACCATTCCTCATCCATATATATCCATCCATATATATGGATGGTGATAACAAATAAATTTGCTAAACAATGTAATATAAAATGTTTGTGAGAAAAATAAAAGGGCTCAGGCATTAAGAATTAGCATATATAGAGTAAACACTGTCAGAAGAATACAGTTGTTTTCTCCAAGATGGAGTCCGTTCTATTTTGCTGCTACTTGAATACATCACATCTCATGAATCACTTTGTTGGCTTGTTCTTATTTCCCAAAATGTTACATAATTCTCATATGTTGCATTGTAATTTCTTAAATCAACACAAGAATAAGTAAGTATGAAAGTATATATATATAAAATATAAAAATATGGTATGCTCTCCCTGGAGTTTTCAATCATACATCATATTAATAACTTACTCTGATTTTTTATCTTGGGTTTCTCCCTTCAACACAACTGGGATATTTTAAACAGTCACATATTTCTTTAATTATCTTTCTTTCATATTATTCAGTATTCTCAGAGATGTGTAGTCATAATCAAATCATAAGTGACAATTATAGTCTTGTCTCTCAATTATGGCAAAATTATTACTTACATATTGGTTATCATAATATTATTAGCCATGTATGTAAAAACATAATTTGTCATTAACAACTAAAATTAAGACAACATTGAGATACTACTGTATGTCTATTATAATGACTGAAATAAATTTTAAGACTGCAGTTTCAATGGCTGATAATCATGGAACAAAAACTCACTCATTTTTTTTTTTAAAGATTTATTTATTTATGCATACAAGCTGGGGTACAGTCCAGAGGCGTGGGGCGGCGAGACGGTTCACCAGAGACAGAGTGGGGAGCAGAACAGGCAGATAGACGGAAATACACTGCTGAGGGGAGCAGCGGGCAAGGCAGGAGAGGTCTGCCGTGCCATGTGCGAATCTCCCCAGCCGGGCGTCGAACCCGCATCACCGCTGCCGACAGCTCCACAGCGCAGCGCCCAACCGCTGCACCACCGGGGAGGCCCCAAAAAAACTCACTCATTTTTAGGGAAATATAAAACAGTACAGCAGCTTCTTTGGAAGATAGGTTATAAGTTTATTACAAAACTAATTATAGTTTTCCCATAAGCCCTAACAATCACACTTCTATGTATTATCCAACATATCTAATAACATGTCCACATGAAAATTTGCATACTAATGCATATAGGAGCTTTATACAAAATTGCTCAAAAAATTCACAATATCCAGTATACTCCATAAATACAGAAGTCAACTGAAAGAGCTTCCAATAGTCAAAGCTAGAAACATAGTAGTGTTAGATTACCACCCTAAGCACAAAATAAATATGCATGAGTTCATACTAACATAAATAAATGATTGAATAGATAAGTGGGTGAGAAAATATATATCTACGATGGAGAGGAATTCCAAGTAATTTATGTATATGCTCTGCTCCCAAGAAGGTCAGGCATAACTTCTCTATGCTTAAGTGTGTGGCGCACATAATGACTTTCTTGCAAGAGTACAGAATGAAAAGCATGAATAAAGAGTGGCTGAGAAGTCTGAAAAACATAGAGTGATAAATAATGCTTATATTTATGTACTCTTGATATGAGGTGATATCATTAACACTTCACCCCTATGATCTACCTCTCCAAAACATGTAATTACAGTCTAATCATGAGACAAATATTAAACAATCTCAACTGAGGAATGGTCTACAATATCTAACCAATATTCCTTGAAATTGACAAGGTCACCAAAAACAAGAAAAGTATGAGAAACTGTCACAGCCAAAAGTAATCTAAGAGATAGACTACTAACCATAATGTTGTATCATGAATAAAATCCTGGAACATGACCTAAAGGACATTAGGTAAAAGCTAGAAAAGTCAAAATTAATCATGGACTTCCGCTTATAATTATGTATAAATATCAGTTGATTAATTTTAACAAATGTACCTTATTCAGGTTCATTATATTAATAATAATTGAAATTAAGAATGTAAGGCATATGGAAACTCTCTGCTAACTTCATGATTTTCCTGGAAGTCTAATACTGCTTTTGAAGTAATACTAAAGAATAGCTAGAAACAGAAATGTTCAGTTTTTATAAAGTTAAAAAATGAATTACTATAGTATTAATAATAAAGGAAAAATTATGTGTAAATTATTTTTAAAAAGCATGTTTTTTATCAAATATAAATGTTTTTAGAATTATTTTCACTTTTACATAAGGAATTTTTCCTCAAATTGGCCAATTATAATTTTTTAAATATTGAAATATTTAAAGAACCAACATAAAAAATTCATATCTTCAATTAAAAATTCACAATCATATTACTTAAATGTAATGATATACAGAAATAAGAGCTCTCCTAGAGATACCAAATTGTATCATGTATTTATTTCTATTCAAATGCAATAACTTTTTAATTAATAAACTATTTTTAGAGCAGTGTTAGGTTCACCAAAATATCTTTTAAATAAAATTTTGCAACCAAAAAGTCAATAGCAGTTGCTTGCTTGTTGATTACATGATAAATATTTTGTTCCCTACTATGTAACACTTACCAATAAATGCCAATAATAATTGCAACAAAATCCTTTGCTTTTAAAGCTGTGTAAAAGGCAGAAATAATCATGTAATCATCTTGTAATTATATGGTACTTACTATGCAATTACATAGTAAATACATTGTAAATTCAAAATAATTACATGGTTATTTGCATTATGCATAGTATCTAATCCAATTTTGATACATAAAGCAGTGGCAGCATCCAAAGGGTTACCCAAATTTATCCCACCTACACCACAGGATCAGTAATAATGGAAATAATTAGAAGAAGTCCTGGAACAAATGTTTCATAGTATGTGATTGGAAACTATCCATTCATATTTATGACACACATAGAATTATAAGTTAATGAAGAATGGGATTAGTAATTAGACTATACATCATCAATTAAAATTTATGCTAACAATGATTTTGGTATCTGTGATATCAAATGATATTTTATCATTTATTTATTAATTATTATTATTTACTTATTATTTATATCATTAAAATAACAAATTTTAAAGAAGACTGCTTAGAAGAACATAAGTTGCTATAATGATTTCATATATGTGTTGTTTGCATTGTAAAGGATTGTAATTTTGCATTTTTAATTATCAAGATAAAAATTTTAATAGAAACATTTGCATTTACTTAGCAATATTTATAAATGTTTGTATTATATTTGAATACCTGAAGTGTTTATACCCCCAAATGAATATTTTGGCCATTTAAAAGTAGAAACAAAATATTTATCTTTGAAAGTAAGTTCTTTGAGAGACTGACATTTATGGAAATGCAGAATAGGTAGCACAGGAGGGTCTCTCAACAAAACAACCATTTTTATAAATTAAGTTATGTAACACAACTACATTATATCTCTGGAAATTATCCCAAGCGCATACAGCAAATGAAAAAAAAAATCATTGGATAAAATCTACTAAGCTTTAGTAAGAACAATGAGAATCTGTGGTATTTGAGTCACAAACCATTTCCTACCTAAAGTCAAAAAACATCATCTTCCAGGATTCCCTTTCCTTCTAGTTAACAGTCTAAATGACTGTATTATCATGAGATGGTCAGACAACTGACAGTTCTCATTTCCTCCAACTTTATGTGGCTGATGTTTTGGCAGACCAAGAGGCCAAAATCTATCACCCCGTCCTTACTCATGGGTAAAAAGCTTTATTACAGATAACAATACTGGAATACTGGATCCTGATCTTCCCCATACCATTTTGCTCCTTAAATGAGGTAACAAGGAAGGAACAAGCAAGAAGTTTGAAGAATGCTCTCTATTCCTGGCATAATGAATGATCATAGAACTAGATCTCTTGCAATCATGAAAGGACTATATCTATTATAAGAGATGTGCAGAGGGAAAAAAAAAAAAGTTTCAGTTTTGCCTAATTGAATTGAGTTTACTTGTAAGACTGTGAAGAATTTAATGCTTATTGGAGAAAAGAAGGATGTGATAAACAATGGAGAATCTTGGTAGAGATTCTCCAGACACATAGTTTGACAACAGAGCAAAAATTAAGATGGTGGTGTGGTCAACCTTGTTTAATAGAGAAAACCAAGGAAAGAGATATTCAAGAACTGTCGGGATCATATTTCAGCCTGGAGAACAGAAAATCTATGCTCAAGTACTAGGATGAACTAACTAATGGACAAGCAGAGAAGAATAGGAAGTAGAAAGGATTCTCCTCTACAGGTCAGAGGGATCGTGTTCCTGATAACAGCTTTATTTCAGAATTATTTACACCAGAGAAATATCTTTGTGTTATAAGCCACTTGACCATTGTAAATGGTGCTGTAATTAACGTGGGAGTACATCTATCTCTTTCAATTAGTAAATTCTTGTTTTGTTTTCAATTTTATTCCCACACATTCCTAAGAGTGACATTGCTGGATCACGTGGTAGATCTATTTTAATATTTTAAGAGAATTCTGTATTGTTTCCCATTGGGGGATGACCAATCTATTCTTATCAATTGCTGCATGTACTGATATTCTTATATTTATTTTATCATCCCCTTGGTTGATGTGATGAATTACATTGATCAATTTGTGTATATTGAACCATCCTTGCATCCTTGGAATAAATTCCACTTTATATTCTTTTCAGGCATTGTTGATTTGGTCTGTAATTTCTTTTTGTGTGTGACAGCATTGTGTTCTTTTGTCATGAGACTAGTGTCTGTCTCATAGTTTGGAAGCATTCCCTCTTCTTCAATTTTTTTGGAAAAGATTGAGGACAGGTATCAGTTAATTTTAAAGTTTTGGTAGAACTCACCATTGAAACGACTAGGTTCTGGACTTCCATTTCTCAGGAAATTTTGGCTTGCTATTTCATTTTTCTCACTTGTAATTGATCTGGTCATGTTTTGTATTTCTTCCTGATTCAGGGTTGGAAGATTGTATACTCCTAAATATTTGTCGGTTTTTTTTTTTTAGATTTCCCAATTTATTGGTATGTAGATATTCATGTTAGTCTCTTATGATTCCCTTTATATCTAATATGGTTGTTGTTACTTATCTTTTATTTATGATTCTGTTTATTAGAAACTTCTCCCTCTATATATTTTGTTTATTTTTTGAAAGAATAAATTTTTTATTTCACTGATATTTTGAGCTATCATTTTTTTAATTTCCATTTCATTTATTTCTGCTTTAATTATTATTTCTCACTTCTACTGGGTTTTGGTTTTACTTATTCTTCTTTTTCTTGTTCCTTAGGGTCTAAGTTTAGATTATTTATTTAAGATTTTTCTTGTTTTATGATGTTTCTCTGTATTGAATTATATGTTCCACTTAGTGCTGCCTTTGCTGCATCCCTTAGGTTCTGGTAGCTTGTGTCTTTATTTTTGTCTGCAGGTATGATTTAATTTATCTATTTATTTCCCCATTGATCCAACAGTGATTCATTCAGGCCATTCAGTCCCCACATATTATAGTTTTTTCTTCCGTTCTTCTTGTGGATGATAACTAACTTGATGTCATTGTTATCTGAAAAGATACTTGATATAAATTCAATCATTAAGAATTTATTAACATTTTTCCCATGACCTATATGTACTCTATCCTTGAAAATTTTCCATGTGCAATTGAGAATAATGTTCACTAAGATTTTTGTGATGTAATGCCTACAAATGTCTATTAATCCTTGTGGTCTAACTTATCATTTAAGACTATTGTTTCCTTGTTGATTTTCTATATGATTGATCTTCCCATTAATGAAATTGTGGTTTAAAGTCTCCTACTACTATTGTGTTGCTGCTGTGTCTGTTTTTAGATTTCTTAATAGTTGCCTTATATATTTTCATGCACTTTCATTTGGTGCATATATTTTGATGAGTGTTATGTCTTCCTGATGTATTGATACATTAATCAATATATGATATGCAACCAATTTAAAGTTATGAATTTTAGCTGGAAGTTCTAATAGAATTTTGGCTTTCCCTGTCTTTATTTGGGTTTCTTAACACTTTTTGCTCTGCTCACGTATTCACGTGTTTACGTGTTCATCTAGTCTCAGGTTTTTCACGCCACAGTGGATTTATTTGGAATTATTAGGAGCTATTTCTTTGATCATGCTCAGTCTGGAAGCTTTAATCTCTATGCATTTAAAATTTCATTAAAATATATCCAGTAGTTCAGGAGCTGTGTGTGTTTTATTGAATGCTTATACCATTCATGTGGTGGCACAGAAAACAGCTGGCACAAGAAGTGTTAAGCTTTCAGGAATATTTGCATACCATTTATGTTCAACTTGTATTTATTTTTGGTGCTCAGATGGGTGTGCTGGAAACAGCAGAAAGTTGGATTTTGCTTTCTGCTACAATGAGCTAGTCTAGGTCTTTGATGGGTTAATTTAGTGTATTTGCATTTAGCATGATTTTTGATATATGAAGATTGATTGCTAGTATTTTGCCTTGGTGTTCTGGTTTGATTTATAGCCTTTTTAATTTTTGTGTGTGTGTGTGTACTTTCCTTTGTTTGATTTAGATAAGAGAGCACTTTTCAACATTTCTAGTGTAGGTTTAGAGTTGACACTTTTAATTTCTGTTTGTCTCAGAAGTCCTTTATTTCTCATATCTAATTTTATTGGCTGTCAGTTTTTATTTTTGAGTTTTGAGTATTTTGAATATACCATCCCACTGTGTTATTTGTGGAGTTTCTCCAGAAACATCTGATGTAAGTCTTATGCAAGAACACATATTAGTTACCTGGTGGTTGTTGTTTTTATCCCTTGCTGCTTGAACATTCTCTCTTTTATATTGAAACTCAGTAGTTTCACTATTATGTACCTTGATGTAGGTCTGACATCATTTAGCTAACAGGTGGCCATGGTTTTCTTAATGGACTTGTATAATTACTTCATTCATCTTGTTTGGGAAGCTTTCTTTTATTGTTTCTTTGAATAGATTCTCTGTTTAGCCCTATTCTCCTCTTGATGCCAATAATTTTGGATGAAGGCCTCACTTTACTTCATAAAACTTTAACTAGTTGCATATTCAATGACTCTATTTCCTAAAAAGTTGCCTTCTGAAATGCTGGGTGTAGAACATCAACACATATTTTAAAAAGTCACAATTTCATCCAGAAAAATATGTCTAAGGGGGCCCATTGGTGGCACAACGGGTTAAGTGCAGCACTGTGGAGCTGTCAGTGGCTGCAGTGCAAGTTCAATGCCCAGCTGAGAATATTCCCACATGGCACGGTAGAACTCTTCTGCTTCGTCCGCTCCTCCCCTCAACAGTGTGTTTCGGTGAATCTGCCTGTTCTGCTCCCCACTCTGTCACTGGTGAACCTTCTCATCCCCCCACACCTCTGGCCTGTACCCCAGCTTGTATGCAAAAATAAATAAATCTTAAAAAAAAAAGTCTAAGAAATATAGCACAAAAAAGTGAGTGAATGGAATAAAATAGAAATAAATATTTAATATTTTGCTGGCATTATCATAATTATGATCCACACTTTTAAAAATTAGAATATGCATCTTGAATACTTGACCAAATTTTAAGGTAATTGCAAAATTACTAATGATATTAAAATGGAAGTCTAGTAAGTATCCACTTAATATGATAAAAGACAGACAATCAAGAACATAGGGACAAAATGATATGAAACATAAATAAAACTAAAATCAAAATGGCAGATAAACCCAATTTTACCAAAAAAATAATATAAATTTTAATGAACTTCCAATCATTCTAAAGGCAGATATTAAAAAGGTGGATTATTAAAAGAAGAATACAATAATGAGTTATTTGCTCTCATAGGAGATATACTTTAAAACCAAAGATACAAATAGGTTGACAGTAAATGTTTTGAAAAATATGTAACACAAAAACATCAATCTTAGTGATATGGAATGGCTATACTAACATAGGTATAACAGAGTATGAAACAATTCATTCATACTAATGGTAAAGCAGGACAAGCCTTAAAAAGAAAACAATTGCAGAACTCATTTTTCAGTATTTTCTGAAATACAAAAATAGAGTAAATGAAACTATGATATCAGATAAGGATGTCAATATGTGGTATATAGAGATACAATAAGTGGAAGAATTGATAGCTTACCATATCCCTTTTATAATCAGATCAACTGATTCCTGATAAGAGCACAAAGATAATTCAATGGGGAAATAATTTTTCAATATTTCAACAAATGATGCTGAGACTATGTCTTCATGTAAAATAATCAATTTGAATTCATACCTCATGCCATATGAACGACATTCACTCAAACAAGATTCACTAAAAATGGATAATATATCCAAATGTAAAAGTTAACACCATAAAATCTTTAGAGGAATACATATAAAGAATCTAAAACACTGGATTAAATTATGATTACTCAGATATAACACCAAAATCACAGAAAGATTGATAACCCAATTTACAAAGGACAACAACAGTCATTCCTCAACAGATATTCAATGACTAGTAAACACACAAAGAGATGCTGATCTTCATTAACTGTTAGGATAATGCAATCACAATCATAATAAATTACCACTTCATATTTAATCAAAGGTCAGATAAAATATATTGCTAAAGATATAGGAAAATTTGTAACTCCATACATTGTTGATAGGTATGTAAAATGATGGAGTCACCTTGGAAACCATTTAGCAGCATCTTAAATAGCTAAGCATAGGACACGCCCCCAAAACATGGCGGCGAACAGATGCTAGGATCAGGCTCTTCTACAAAAAATCGATTTATGGAGAAAAATATCCCTAACTTTGAGAGCTGTCCCAAAGAGAACCCTATGCAATACAATCAACCCCTGAGGTGCTTTGGACTTAAAAATAAACTGAAGAGTCGGAGTAAAGAGAAGAGAGGGGATATCTAATTCCACACAAAGGAGGAGCAGAGAGGAGAGATGGGCGGACCAGCTTCCCCTGAGAGCCACTGAATACAAGGTTAGAAACTGCGGTGAGGTCGGAGGGCTCTGGCCAGCCGACTGGGAGCGCAACCCCCACTCCCCCACCCCACGACCCCCCTCTCTTCCCTGCGTGGCAGCCCCAAGGAGCAAGAAAGCTGGAGAGTCACTGTGTCCCATCCCCCACCTGGGGCTAGGTAACATCTCAAAGGGGAGAAAGTCCAAGCAAGAAACATCCCCCACTGGTTGCTAGGTGATAGATTAGCCAGAAAAACCGGTTGGGCTGGAAAACCTCCTGCGGAGACCACCTCTTTCTGGGCTTTAGAATGCAAATGAATAGGAGGGGAAGGATGGAATTTAAGGA
>PVIJ01012401.1:0-49816 GCA_004024925.1 Scalopus aquaticus
TCGAGGAGGCACCTCCTGAAAGAACCAAGGGGGCGAAAGGGGCAGGAGGCCAAGCGCGTAGTAAAGAAAGACAGAGTCAGTCTGAGATGCGTCAAGGCCTCGTTTATTAACAAAGGGGCTCAAGCTTTTATAGGGTTTTTGGGGAGGGGGAAGGTAGAGGGAAGTTTTTAGAACAAAGTAGCTAAAATTCAGGGCTGGTAGTAGGCGTGTCAACACTCCAAGGAAATGATCTAAGATCACAGGTCTTGCATATCAATGCTTAACCTGGCCCCAGAACCATCCTGTCCTTATCTCGAGCACAGAGACTGGAAGTATCAGCTCAGCCTTTGATCTCCAGGAGTATTCCGGCCTAACCTCAGGCCCCCAACAATTTTTAAGTGCCACACTATTTGGAAAAGGTCCCAAAACATTTTAGGAAATCTCTCTTGTAATCCAGGCACTGTGTTGGCAATTTTCACAACAACTCTGGGAAACAGGTTATTATTTTCATGATAAACTTAAAAGACACCTGGATTTACTGAGATTCAGTGACTTATCAGAGATCTGAAAATAATAAACAGAAAGGCTGAGATTGATTTATCTGCGTTCCCAGTGATACTCGGGGTTGAAATCCAATTGGAAAGACTCTGCTTTCTAAGACAAAATGTCTTCCATACTGGTTATCGTTAGCTCTCACCTCCCTGCACGTGGTATAAGAATAAACGGGCAGGCTATTTTGAACTGCCAGGTCAGGAATAGTTGCTGTTGCATGCTTGCCAGGGACATCATCCCACCAAGGAGGCACAGTATACATGCAACTTTCTCCCAAGGACTATAAGGGGAGAAAGGGTGCTCTCTCTAATGAGCTTTGGCTTCAGACATCTAGAAAAAATATAAGAAACACGAAAAGAAGAAAACATACTCACCCTGCCACACCCAGCTGCCACCTTGTTAACACCTTGTTCTTTGTACGTGTGACTTTCACAGAAGATGAAATATTTCTTTCCTCTTCACTTTACATATGCTGCCCAGAAGCCCCCAGGTTTCCTGGAACTTTTATTAAGAATTCCAGATATACCAGCAATAACTTTCAGACACCAAGCTTTGGCTGACAGAACAAATACATACTATGTTTAGTGCAACTGCTGTCTGGGGAGTTTCCCTGTGCTTTCTTCTACTTTTTCTTCTAGCGAAACTGTCCCAGTATTAGTTCTGATTTATTGACTTATTATCATTTTATTGACTTATGATCATTCCAGCATTCTCACTTGCAAGATAAAGAAAGAATAAAGTCTAATAGTCATCCTAGCATTTTGTCATTTCTCCTTAGCTCTTGCTTTTGGAGTATCTGCTCTATCTCTTGGGCACTCTGGGCTGGCGAGGGAAATGACAGGCATGTTAGCATGGGGTTTGCTGTGTGTAGTAACCAGCCTCTACACTACGTTAGCCATCCTCCACAACATTTGTGGTCCTTTGGGCAAAAGTACACATACCATACATTCAAATATTTAAAAGTTAGCTTAAGTATGGATCAAGCTAACAAAATAATGTATTCTTTATCCCACTCCTTCTCCCTTGACAAATATACCTTCATAACAACCTGGAAGGTCATGTTCAAATTTAGAATCTCAGAATCTGGGGCAAGCTGCTCAAGAATGCTGAGGCTCAGGGAGTTCGGCCCACTCAGGGTCCTTTTGTTCCCACCTCCAGCTCTGCCGTGGTCCACAACAGGCTTCACAGCCGTGCATGTGAGCACACAACCAATTCCATCCACACCCCAGCAAACAGCTGCACCCCAGCTTCATGTCAGACCCAGGGATGCCCATCTGCAAGTGGACAGTCCCGCTCAGGAGACAGAAAAAGTCTGTGCAGTCAAAGGGAAAGGCTCAAATCATCTGCGTAGAGAATTCCAGGGTCCTGTGGATGTAGAGCAGGTGAGCTCAGGACACGGTCCCTGGGTCCTAACCCTGCCCCATGGCAGCTGGAGGACACACAGCTTCAGAAAGACAGAGTAGAGGCCCCTCTTACCTTATCTGAGTGTGTTTGGAGCCCTTTGTTATAATGACTCAGAATTAATTTTATTCCCGGGACATTTTCTATTCATGGCTTCCAAGTAGCAGTAAAACATATCTCAGAAGTAGATTTAGAACTGGAGGCTCAAGATACACAGTTTCACAGAAGGCAGGGCAGCCATACCTCAGTATCACTAAGGATAACACAATTTGCTCTTTGAATTGCAAGTGCAGTGACATGAGTTCCTGCTCCACTCCAGTGTCTTTCCTTTAATGCAAATAAAGAAACAGAATCTGCTAAAATATTCAAAGGGGAATAATTCATTAACAATGAATTATGACAACATGGAAATACTTTCCACTAAGAGAAATAGTATAAGCACATATTTCATCATCATAAATTTCTTTAGAAGATGAAACAAGCAGGAGTCAGAGAAATGTACTCAAGGAGAGGGAAAGAATAGAGGGGTGGTCTCCTTGTTCACTTTTTATACACTTACTCACTTTCTGCACAAAAGCCTGTGAGGGAGGTACTATGATTACCCTCCTCTCCTCTGAGCAGGCTCCATTCTTCTGAGACAACAAGGAGCAGGTACACTAATTTTAGCTGAAGTCCACTACAATTGTTCCAATTCACTCCAACAAATCCCAAGAAAATAAGCTTCATCATTCTCAGACCAATGCTCCAACCCCTCAGCAAAGGGTGTTGTTTTGAAGGAGTCTCAGTCTATTGATAATAATGCTATTGGTTATGAACACCTGTGGATACTCACCTGGGTCATGGGTTTGCCAAAGCAATCTCCCCTATTAAGGCAATACTATGAGAGGACTGAACAAGTCCTTGGGGTTCTTTTTATGACTGCAAGATGCCCCTCAGCAACAGCCATGAGGAAATTTTGAGAAACAGAGATGTGTTACTTCAAGAGCTGGGAAATTACACGGTACACCTGGGCTACTCAGTGAAGTCACAGATGGAAGAGAGAGAGAATGGGCCTGGGGTTCTGCTTTTATTAGGATGGGGGTTAGGGGTTTCAATCTATGTTTTGCTGGAGCTCATTTTTGGTGAATTTAAAATATAAGGGTGGGAATTTAAAACACAGAAAGGGAAACAAAAAAGAAGAGAAAAATGGAAAAAACACAAGTGGTGATCGAGTTAGTTATGTAAATCAATCAGGAATTGTAAAACAAAGGAGCCTTACTGAGGCAGGAGAGCCTCCTCTTCACCTACTCACAATGTGTTATTCAAGTTAGTCCTCTTTGAAGTGCAAGCCTCAGGATCAAAGTTAAAACCAGGCATTTGCATTCTACCAAGAGCCAACTGTCAGGGTTTACAGGACAGGAATGCACAAGCAGGTATTTTTTCCTTTACATGCTCTACAATGAAACCAGAGGGAATTACAGCAGGACTACTTTATCCAAGATGTCCCAAAGCATATACAGCAGTCTAAATCCTTTTTGGAGGCCAGTTCCTTCACTCATGATCCTCACTTTGCTGTACAAGCCCTTCCCAACAAACACACACACACACACACACGCCCACCCCCACCATTCCTCAAGGTGAAACATGGAACCTTACTGTACTACATCTAGTTCATGTTTACATCATTAACCGCAGGTTTTCTCTATATAATGTTATTTGCATAGGGTAGGGGTTCCTGCTGGTGAGTAACCAGTGTAATGCTCACGTGATCATGTAACTCTTTTTGGTCATGTCCATGTCCTTGGCTTGCTGTCTAAGAATGTCAACACTTCATAGTTTCCTCTTTTGTATATTTCTCCAGATGGCCTCATTGGTCTGTAACAGTTTTTCTTAAATTTATTAAGATCTCTTTTTTTTTCCTACTAGATGTACTGACTATTTAACAGATTTCTCTTCTGATGACTACTCAGAAGCATCAAAACTACATTTTTCAGGAAAGTATTCCAACCATCACTTAATTCAAGCACTTGTATATCAGATTCTAGCTTAACAAACTCAAGGCAGATTATTTCTTTTAAAGGTGGCTTCATTTAGAGATGTTTCAAAGATACTAGAATTGATTGGTAAAAGGTATATTAATATCCTATTGGATCCCGGAAGCATAGTAATAACAAGAAAACAAAACTATCTAATGCTTATCATCAAGGTTACTTTCATTGAGTTTCTGCTAGTTGCCAGGTAGCTATGAGGCATTTGTTATCACATATGATCCTAATGAGGATTATCAGTCCAATCCCCAGGCTAAGACATAGAGACTTCTAAGTAATACAACTGACAAACGGCAGAATCAGGATCCAAATCCAGGTGGTTCGACCCCCCTATATGTAGCAAGGCTCTATACCTTTCAGGCTGACTCAGTAAATGGTCCCCAATCACTGCAGCATATTGGGGAAAAAAGAACTGAAACTCAAACAGCTCGACCAAACCATCCAAGACTGGGAAGCAACTAGAATTGACTAAATGAAAACCAAACTAAACTTTTTTGGTTTGGGTTCATTATATAACCTTTCAACAATACTTCATCATCATCAATTGTTTTTCTTGAGAAAGGAAATAATAAATCTCAAGGGAAAATACGGTGCCACTAAAATTAATGTTCACCATAATAATTGGACTCGACTTTGAGAGCTAGTGCTATGGGTAGTTAACGATGAGAACCTCTAAGGGAGGGAGACTCTCTTTTGATATCTCATTGCACATTTGTGTAAAGCATTAACTTCTTTGGCTCCTTCAAACATTTTATGCATACTAGCTCAACAATAATAAGTACAGAACCACAATAACTCCAAAGAGATAGTGACTCCTCTGAGCCTAAAATAAGCCATGGTTTGTCCATATTATCTCTGTAGGTTTAAACCCACAGTTCAGAAAGTGGCACCATTTATAATACAACCCCATTCCCTTTAGAGTTTTCTTTCTCTGATGATTTGAAACTTACCTATTTTGTCACAGTTTAATCCTAGACCTCCTCAGACACAAGGTTTCCATTTACTATTTAACTTTGGCACAGAGACATTTTTAAGTTTCTCTGGCCCAAAACTTGGAAAAGAGTTAAGGGAAAGTAGCCAGGAGAACTCTGCAACAATATTTAAATCTTCATATGTCCATATTTAAAACTACATACATTTATCTTTTCTTCAGTAACAGCAATAACTCTGAGCCGACAAGATTTTTAATAATATTCATGGTAATAGCTGGTGAACCCAACATGTTGGGGGTGGGGGGGAAGCCTCAAATCACTCCCATTTATCCATGATGACCTGGCTGAGTTCTTGAGAGGATTAGGAGCATTTCTTTCATAAAGTCACATTTTATTAGGGTGAGTGCTTTGTTCCAACCCAAATATACTGCAGCCCATCATCACCGTTTCAGTTGATTACCAAAAAGCAGATCAACATCTAATGCATTCTACCATTGGGACTCTGAATCACAATGTGCAGACAAAGTATGGAAGTGAATAGTGTCACAAAAGACAAAGCAGATGGCCCCAAATAAAGGAGTGAGAAGCACAGAGTGACAATAAGGTACAGTTCTCAGAATAAGTCAGCATGAGAAACCAATACTAAAATAAGTATTTCAAACTCCAGGACCTGTGAAAGGCATGTTGCCCCTTTCTCCTTTTGCTTGTGATATAAGGAGATGGTCATGAATTGTAAAATACAATGGAAACATAACATTATATTATGTTATGTTATGTACATTAACATCTGTACAGAACAAAAATTTGGTTCAGGTAGGCACATAACTAGTTTCCCTTTAAATGAGATTGTTACTATTTCAATAGCTGAAAATATTATTTCTCGCTCCAAAAAAAAAAAAAAGGTAATTGCTAACTTTAAGGTAAACAGCAGAATTGTAAGGGCAAATTAAAAGTTCCCTTTAGCCAAAACAGTCCATGTTCTGGTATATGAAGACCGCCCAAACCCAAACTCTAGAGAGCTAAAGAACTCCAAAAGAAACTCTCTCACATCTGTCCACATATTCAGGAGAGTCAGGAGCAAACCCCTGACATGGACTGAAACCATCACTTTACCAGACAGACTGGCAAGGCTTCGCATTGTTAGCAAACGCAGACATTCTGCTACCTGCCTCCTTGACAGTCTGCCCTCTATTCACATGCTTGCTAGAAAAGGAGTATGAGTGAGCAGAGATTTTTGAAGGCCAGTGAGATTCATCAACATTGTCTACAAACTTATCCATTTATTCAACCAAGTATTCACTGACTAATATTTGCTACGTCAAGCTAAGCCCCAAGGAATGCAGAAATAAAAGGTGCCAGTGGGCTGCCCTGTGCTACCTGACAGCAGAGGTGACAAGAAGAAGAGAAATGGAACACACTCCCCGATACCTGTGGCCATGCAGCCACTCTCACAAGACAGAATTGTATTTGGAGAACAATGGTTGCCATCCATCATGTCACCCATTCAATTACACATTCTCCTAAATTCTAATGGGTTTAAACTGTGTGCCAACCAGTGGGAAAACAGTACAGTGAATGAGTCATACTAGAATTCTTCTCTTAAAGTTTATAGACACAGCAGAGGAGACAGACAATGATAAATTAAATAAGCAACTTAGTATAAGCTTTTGAGAAATGTTATAAAGAGGTAATGTGATAAGAGAGTAAACAGATCTGGGCATCACCTTGGCCAGAGTGGCAGGGAAGACCTCTCTAAGGGATGTCATTTAACTGACTCTTGCAAGAAAAGAAACTAGTCATGTGCAGAGCTGAGAATAGACCATTCAGGCAGAAGACCAGCCTGTGCAAAGGCCCTAGCAGTATGAAATTGGTGAAATCAAAGGACAGGGAGGTGGCTAGCCATTAGTCAACAGGTAAAGGTGGAATGAGGGACAGGCAGGGACCATGTGAGGTAGAGATCTGTAAGCAGTGAAGGGAGTTTGGATTTTATCCAATGAAAAATAGGAAGAAATTGAAGGATTTTCAGCAATATAGTAGAATGATTTGATTCACATATTTTAAATAATCACATGCTAGCAAAGTTAAATAGATTCAAGAAGAGCAATTATTTTATCACATTATATATATGTAATGATTATCATTTTTAGATAATTATAAAGTAAAGCAATTCTCAGTAGACTATAGCCTCTGCATCCCTGGGATGAATGTAATGATTTGAAGGTCACTGGGGGACATTCAGTGACTGAAAATATTGACTTTCTTCCCAGCCAGTCCTAAAGGAATCCTTTAATAAATTCTGACCAAAATGATGCCAGGCAAATAAACCCTACTTGAAATTAATACTCCTCAAGTCTATTGTGCTTTCTACAAAATAAACATGTTTGAGCTGGAATCTTTCTAGCTTCTCAAGCTGAGTTTGTGATTTATGTTAATTCCACACAGCTGAGAATAAACAGTTTTGTGATTTCCATTCATGAAAATTCCAATGTGTTAACTGTGGGATGCTACAGGGCCCACAATGTGGTTCAAGGAAGGTACTCAAGGAAGCTCAGTTTACCCACTTTTCTAGGGATGAGGTGCCCATTTGGTGTGATCAGAGAGGCATCAAGAGGCCATGAGCCCCTAAAATCCTCCTGGTGACCCACAAACTCCTGGGCTTCCTTATCACAAATTCCTCCTTGAGTAACAGGATCTCTACTAAAAGACAAGTGCTAATTCTAGGGAGAAGCTTGGGAATTCCAAAATGTGACATTAAAAAGAGCACATTGATACATAAACTGATATTATTCAGTCCTAGAAAGGGATATTATTCAGTTCTAAATGGGATATTACTCAGTCCTAAAAAGAAATATGCTATGCCATGAAAAGACCATAATGCATATTACTAAGTGAAAGAAATAGTCTAGAGGGCTATATATGCTAAGATTCCAAACATACGCATGAAGTTCTGAAAAAGGCAACACTCTGGAAACAGTGATGAGATCATCAGTTCCCATGAGTTAAGAAAAAAGGAGTGATAAACAGAACACAGAGGATTTGTAGGGCAATGAAACAACTCTGTATGGTACTGAATGATAAATAAAATACCAAGAGTGAACCATAATGTAAACTATGGACTTTGGGTGATGGAGCTGTGTCTTAGTAGCTTCATCAACTGTAATGACTTTACCTCTCTGGTGTGGGATGTTGACAGTGGGGGAGTCCATGCATGTTTGAGGGGACAAGGTATGGGGGTAATCGCTCAATGTTCCTGTAAATCTAAAACTACTCTAAAAAAATAGCCTATTTTAAAAAAATAAATAATATGAAACAGAATAAACCGGAATTTCATTTTTTTTAAGCAGAGGAGAAGGTTTATGTGGTGCTCTCAGGGAGCAATCCTGGGCAGCAGATAGGGATGCAGGGATCACCAGAAAGGAGAGGGCCCCATGGACACAAACCCCTCTGCATGGCGCAGGGAGAGCGGATGTGGAGCACCGCGTTGCTGACCTTACTGTAAAAATTTGTACCCGTCGAAACGAACAGCCCGAAAGTAATGGTACAGGGTAGTCCCGAAGGGAAATGGGACATCCTGGGTGTCAGTCCTAACCCTCATGCTTAAAAATACTACGAACAAGACGCAAGGGCAGGCACACACAACAAGGTTAATAAACGGCTTATTTACAAGGGAAATGAAGAAAGGGGCAAGGGGGGTGGGGGGAAGAGGGAGGGAAAGAGGGAGGGAGGTGGAGAGAGAGAGAGGTTAATGAGTCATGCTACCTGTAACGCTGTCTGAGCTGGGACCGCGAAAGCTTGCTGAAGACAGGAAAAACCAAGTCCCTCCAGGCCGAAGTGTCTGTATTTGATACCAAGCATGGCCACTTAACCCCACCCTTAGTTCCCAGTAAACCCCCTTTCAAGAAGTCAAGAGGCATGGCAGACCCATGGCACGATGGGAGTTGTAGTACTTGGCACCTGCGCTCTCTTTCGCACAGAGGTGTGGGTGGGGTCCATAAAGCATTGGTGGGTGGAGTTCCTTGAGGCACTCTCAGCACTTACAGTGAATTTAGCAGTACCGTTTAACTTTGTTGAACTGCCTTTCTGAAGCACCGATGCCATAATTTCTTCTAGTGGTTTTAATTCCTAAGAGTTCTAAAGAGAGAAACCTGTGAAAATACGCCATCAGATTCAAACCCTGCTGTACTACCTACCAGCTATGTGATGCCCTCCAGCAACTTATTTAAACTCTTTGGGCCCTCTTCAACCTAATTTGTGTTATCCCCTCAGTTTTACAAATGCAAAATCTATTCTACTCAGGCACTGGGGACTTTTTTCCTTGCTCACTGAGCTAACTAAAGGAATTACTGGCAGCACAGTCCCAGACTCCAAGTCATTTTGGCAGTCCAGGTTCCTGATGATTTCCCTTGCCCTATGGGTTTAATTTGAGGCCATAATTATAAGCCAAACTTTAAATTGTGCTTCGGAACACCTTTGCCATGTCCTTTCATTGGATTGTAAGCACTTTTACCTCATGGCGAAATAAATTTTTAATTTGTGATACTATTCTACAGGATCCATTATTTATAAGTTTAATGTTTTTCAACACTTAGACTCTAATGAAAGTTAATGAATTTTCTTTCTGTCCAAGTAAGTAAAATAAAAAGAAAAAGTCTAAAACTCTTAGGGCCCTTATTTCCTTGTCTGCAAAATGAATAAATAGCATCTGCTTCCCAGAGTTGCTGAATTGTAGTTAATGAAATAAGTTACATAAAGCGCCTATGAAATCTGGCTCTTGGTAAGTATTTTTCAAATATTGTTATATTTTTAATACTGTTATTACTCTCAGAGTCTACCTGTACTTAAGACATTCTAAGCCCTCTCTGTGTATGTGTTCAGTGATTTGAAAATAACAGGATTTCAGTTAATCCCAGGAATTGGCAGTGTCAGGGACAAAGGACAATATCCGACTTCAGGTCCCAGTGAGGAGGCCCTTCTGTATGTAAAGGAGGTGGGAGCTAAGAGCCGCTAAGCTGTCTTCTTGACAAGATCCCACTGCACTTTAGTGTGATGGTTCTGCTTCAACTGTGGTCTTCCTCTATATGTTTCATGAAGCTTACAGGGCACAATATGTCAAAACTTAGACTGTTATCATTTCTATCACATAACATCTTTATTTTGAGGAACCTTATTTTAAAAGTAACTTTATAGCAACTTAGGCCTTTTGAAAGAAAAGATTTGTGTAAATTATAATACGTGATTACATTCTATATGTATAACCCAAAAGCTCCTTTCACAGATGCTATAATAACTCATTTCTAAATCCACGCAGAACTCAGAACAAAGCAAAGATTCAATCTTTATGTCTTTAGTACCATTATACCTACATTGATAAGTACTGGGCAATGGGGAGAGAAATAATAAAATGGAAGATGAATAGATAGATTGGTAGATGATAGATGTATATAAGAAGGAATCTTTCTTCACAAGTTATGTTATCATTTGATTCTGGTAGAAGCTAGAATGAGTTCAACAGTAAGAATCTAATATGGTATTTCTTTTTAAAAAAAAATCCAAAATATCATTATATGCCAAATAATATAGAGGTTTAGTAATAGTTTACTTTTGGATAACTCATTAGTTTTTTATGTGCTTCTCCAGAGGTTCTGATGCTCATAGAGATAATTCAAAAGTATTTGTTTGCTATTCAAAGTCTTCTATTTGCATTCTTTGCAAGTCTTGTTGAGACTAATGTTAAAATATGTTTGTTTTCTGTGGATACATGTCAAGGACTAGAAAACAGAAGAAGCCTCATCACATGTTGGAAGATGGAGGGAAGCCAGTGTGAGATTGCAAAAATGCTGGCAATTATCATCCAAGAGGGGGCGGGGGCAAAAAAAAAATTATCATCCAAGTGAGTTGGTCAGCTGACACACAGGAACAGGACTGAGTATTTCCGTATGACTAAACTCACAGAGACGGAAACTGACACAGCGAAGGAGTCTGAGCAGTCAGTTCCTCAGCTAGGCAACCCCTCTCCACTGTGAGTCATTCCAGGACAGGAACCGCATTCTTCCCTCATTGTTGTGTCTACAGAAGCTCGCACTTGCTAGGTACTAAACAAGGTTGAATGGAGGGATCAGTGAATTAATTAATTTTCTCAGCATTCTTTTTTCTCAGAGTTATTTATTTATGCATGCAAGAGCTGGGGGGTGGGGGGGAGAGCAGAAGTATAGGGGAGGGTGAGAGAATTCACCAGAGACAGTGGAGAGCAGAACAGGCAGACCGACTGAAATACACTGCTGAGGGGAGGAGCGGGCAAGGCAGGAGAGGTCCGCTGCACCATGTGGGAAGCTCCCTGGCCGGAGATTGAACTCGTGCTGCAGCAGTTGCGGATAGCTTCATAGAGCTGACACTTAACTCACTGCGCCACCAGGGAGGCCCCAGCATTCTTTATATTTTAGAACTCCAGTCCCAAGTAGAACACTGGGTAAGATCTAGTGGTTGTTGGACAAAGACAGCTGGCCAAACAGTCCCCATTAGGAGAGAGGAGCAGTTGGTGTTAGGGTCCCCATGGTCCTTGGCACATTCCAAGCCAGCATCGTACACAAAGATCAAGCTGACATGGAAGTGAGACTTCAGGAGAAGACCTTATTCCTGGGTCTGTGAAGCATTTGAACTGTAGCACTAAGGAAGCAGCAGCCCTTCCCCTGGTGTCATCAAAGTTAAGGGTTAAAGTAGCCCCAATGTTGTGACAGTTTGATGCCAGCTTGTTGCTGGCCACTCCTCAGTTGTGGCTTAGGGGAGCACCAGTACCTCTCCTATCTGGGAGATGGGCTCTAAGCCTGCAAATCATTTTGAGCACAATTTTAGGGCTGACTGTAGCCAATTTCTGTGAAACTTTGCTGGAAGTCAACTGAAGAGTCCAACTGCAGGGGATCCATGTTAAATATATTCACTCTTGCCTCTCAGTGATGATTTGACAGAAACAAATTAATCATGCCCTCAAGATCCAGCCTTTCACCCCAAAAGCTGCCGAAGAGATTTCATGGCAAGGCTGGGCTTCTTGCCTCCACCCCATGCCTCTTTCCTAAGACAGCTGCTACCTTGTTCCTCTGTGTTACTCTCTACCCATTCCTAGACCCCTAGGTGCCCCCCGCCAGGCCCCATGCTTCTAAATCCTCTGAATCCCAGCGCCTGGGGTCTCGTTCACCATTGTGGATCATTCATCTGCCATAAAATCTTCTGGAATATATTAACTTTCTAGGATTCTGGGACTTCAACAGACATTTCAGGCACTTAGTAGACCTATGGAGGGAGTATTTTGGTTTTAGGTGGAAATGGGCATTTTTAATGCCACCCTGTCACACTCCATTGGCATTTCTTCCACGCTTATATGAAGTATGCCCTTAAAACAAGTGAGGAGGGAAAATAATTTTTATTCATGAACATCACTGTGGCCTCTGAAGGACATTAGTTTTCATTCAGGCACACGTTCAAAACGGGCTGATAAAATTGTAAACACCAGGTGGAAATCAGAAATCTAGAAAAGACAGTGACTGAGCAGAGAAAGGACGAAGGAAAGAGAAGTTGCAAGAACAAGAGAAAAGGAGGGAAATAAAAACCCAGATAAAGAAAAGAAGTAAGATCTGTTTCTTGGTATTTTAAAGATGTTTTTCTTTGCCTGGGTTGAGGCAGCAATGATACCCTTCCTATCTCCTAGCATTAGTATGTTGGTTCAAAAAATGCTTTTTTGAATGGGGTAAACAAGAAAACTAAAGGGGCAGGCAGTCATGAGCTCTGGAGTGAGTCGTGGTGACACTACCCATCTGGTTAGCATCACTTTTAACACTTCTTGTGCCGGCTATTGTCTGTGCCACCGCATGAATGGTATAAGCATTCAATAAAACACACACAGCTCCTGAACTACTGGATATATTTTAATGAAATTTTAAATGCATAGAGATTAAAGCTTCTAGACTGAGTACGATCAAAGAAATAGCCCCTAATAATTCCAAATAAATCCACCATGGCGTGAAAAACCAGAGAGTAGATGAACACGTGAATACGTGAATACGTGAGTGGAGCAAAAAGTATTAAGCAAACAAAAGAAGGAATAAATGGAAAGAGTTCATTTTAGTGATAATTTTTACAACATTAAATGAAATCCCGTCTCTTTAAGGATTTTTCCCTCTCAATATCCAGATCCTATTATTCTTACTGCAGAGAGGCCAGAAACCTGGAGAAGCTGAGTGGCTCACCCCAGGCCACACAGAGTCAAGTGCCAATCTCAGGACAGACACCCCTATTTTCTAACTCTCAGGGCTATGAGAAACTGAACCTCATAAACTCAAGCTCCCAGGTCAGCTGAAGATTAAATATAAGATTTAAATTAATTAATAAACTATAAAATGTAGAGAAAGTGGAAATAAATTGCAGACTACACAAAGTTGAAATGGGATCATGACAACTGATCGTTAATCTGTTTGCTATTAGGGTGGAGAACAAGATCATGTTCTGCTTTTCTGGAATTCAGACACACTTTCTATTTATTATTTATAAATTTAAATATTTAAAGGAATATAAGGTAAGTTCATACTGGCTGGCCAGACCTCTTTATAATGTAAATACCTTTCCAATGGGAAAGAAAATTACTGAAAGATGGTGAATTTGTCTTCCGAAAATATTCCCCAGACATATTTTTACTGTTAGCATAGGTCTCTTGGAGTGTAGCTAAAAGTTTCTGAGGAGTGGTAACTTTAAAGCAAAGGGAAGGAAAATTTCAATAAGAACCAAGATGCTCCAACTCCCCCTTTATTTTTAAACAGAACCATCAAAGGGCAGCTAACGGAAATATTCTTAAGTGGCATTAATTCATCCCTAAGAGGACTCTCCAAGAATTTTATTGCTGCATAAGGGAAAGCCATAAACCAGCAGGAAGAGAAAGCAAAGAAAATAAGTCTGCAGAGTCGTCTTCTGTAAGAAAGTGAGCAGGTGGTCAATAATGTGTCCTTGGCTGATTTCCACAGCAAGGAGACAGAAACTCATGGCAAGGATGTGACCCACAAAACAGTCATGGAGAGAAGCGTGTGGAACTTTGCAAAGGGCTATCAGAGTGTTCACATGACTGAAATCATAAAATTCATCTTTCTTCCTCCTTCCCACCACAACTCCAGTTTCATGTTAATACTTGACTGTACAGCTTATTGCCTGACTTCAGTGTCTGGATCATTAAGACAGAACAGAAAAGGACTAGACTGCATAGGGTCAAGCCCAGAGAGTTTTTAGACATGAAAGTAACATTAGAGAGCATTTAGTCCTATAGTCTCAGTTTTACACAAGGAAATGGACTCTCTGGGATTACTTTTATAATGGAGAAAACTTCAAAGATTTTCACCTGAGGTCTAAGATGTTAAACTGAATCAGAAGACCAGGATTTAGAAAAATGTGTCCATGACCCCATCCTGTATAGGGACTCTTGCAAACCTCCTGCAATGAAGGCAAATTGTCACCAATCTCAAGTTATTTACCTTTGTCCAGCCTTTGCCTTTGTTTTCAAGTTTTTTAAAATCAACAATTACACTCTTTATTAATTTCTAAATAAGAATGGCTTTATGTAGAATTTTCCGTCCTGTAAGCTGACCACAAATACCAGGACCCAGAATCAGGAGGAAGAATGAAAATAGCAGGCCGAGAGAAGAGTAACAGAGTCTGCTTCATGGTGCTCTCTCAGCCTTCCCACCACCCAAGATCTCATTTAGAGAAGGGAAAGGGGACAAGGTGAAACTGTGGTTTCATTCTTAGGTCCATCTGACAAGCGTTTACAGAGCCTATTTTGTACATAGTTATGAAGTACGTGTGAAAAGGATCCTCAAAGCTCTGATTCTACTCCTCTAGACACTTGAGAGGGCTCTTACGTGGGAACTTCCCTCCTCACAAACAGCTCTTAGAAATTTACAACCAAGAATTTTTTGTTCAAAATAAAATACATTGCAGACTCGCTCCATTTGACGGGAAATTAATGCTTTCTAATTAAGTAAATGTTTTGGATAAATACAGTTTAAATTTGATTCTGTATTTTGATTTGAGATTGCGCTATTGCACTAACTACAAAAAGTATTTATTGAATGGAGTCTGTGTTTTGGGATATAGAACTCAATGCAGTTTTGAATTAAGCAAGGGTCTATAGCGGGGGGAGGTAAATCTTTCGGACACAAGTCCTAAACTATTGTAAACCCCAAATGGGTGTTAATATAGCAATATTTATTATTATTGATGTTATTATTATAATTATTTTTCAAGTTCCTGAAAATGGCATGGAAAGGCTAAGTTTCTAGGGCGAAAAAAGTCATTGTAAGCTGGTTATTTTTCTGAATTAAAGGTTTATAGCTATCATTACTTGTGAATTTTACTTCCTAGAGCAACGAAATAGAACCTAAGTCCTGCAGCTGCTCAGCAAGGCCAACTTGCTGCTATCACCTCCCTAAAAAGTCTTCTGTTAAGTGTGAGTTTCAAAGCCAAAACCCTTTGCTGTCAATACAAAAATAAAGAAAGAAAGAAAGGAAAGGCTGCCGAGTGGCCAGGTTGCTGACGGAGGGGAAGTGGGAAGAGTCAGCACTTGAGCCAGTGCTGACACATGACAAGCACAGGCTGGGCCGAGAGGTGGGAAAGGGAGTGTGTTACCCACTTACCGGGAATATCTTTGCCTCACGTGTCTATTGAAATCTCAGCCAATTTTCATAATATTTCTGGAGCAAAATGAGGAAAAAATTCTTCAGAAACAGAACTGTAAGACAGGAGAGTCCGGTTGGATCTGTGGTGATCCCCTCCACTGCTATTATTTCCCTCCCCTCTTTCTCTTCTTTTTCCTCCTCCCCTCTGCCTCCTTTTTCTTTAAATAATAGCTGACACTTAAAGTGCTAACTATATCTAGGCACTGCTGTAAACATTTTACTTACATTAACTCTTTTAATCTCCTCAGTAATCTCCTAATACAGTAATGTTATTATCACCCCCAATTTACTGTGAGGAAATGGAGGCAGAGAGGGGCTTAAGTGAGATGCCTGTGATCTCAAAGCCAGAAAGTGATGGAACCAGGATTTATCTCAGGCAGGTTAGCTCTGATTTGCTGCTCTTAACCTTTACCCCTTACAGCTGCTCTTTAACGGTTTAGCTGCCAAGTGTCAACTTGCAGATAATTTTAATGAAATAGGAGAAATATCCTCTACTTTCCTCCTTCCTATGCTAGAGAGTTCCCAATTATTATTCAAACTTAGTTCCAACACTATCCCCCAGGGACCTTATGTCTGACCAAACTCACCCACCCACCCATCCCATTTAACGTCTATTTTATATATATGGAAGTATTTATACTAGCTTAAGTCTAACTTTCATCAGTTGACTAAAAACTTGGAGAGTAGGTCATTGAAAATGTTCGTTTATGTTTACAAATCTCCAGTTACTAGCATCCAAATAGCTAAAAAGTCAATATAAGATTGTTGAAATTAGCAATTAAACTAACCAGCTGACAAAGTGGAGAGAATGTCAGGACTTGAGGTGTGAGTACATGAAGGAACAGGAAGTCTTCTACATCAGTTCCTTAGACTATTTATTTATTTGATTAATTGAGGTGACTTTGGTTTATAACACTATGTATGACTTAGAGGTGTAGGGTCACACCTTTCAGGTGTAATTACCACCTTGTACCTACCACCAAGGCACCCAGAGTACACTTCACTTCATTACCCAGATGCCATTTTAGAATGACAGAGGTGTTAGAAACCTGAATCCTGAATCTTGCACACAAGGACTTTTTTCCCTACCTGACAATGTCAAAAAAAAAAAAAAAAATGGGGCCAAAATTGTTAAATGAAGATTTACAAAATTTCCCAGTTTGTACCTTCTCTAGAAAGTCCAGAAGACCTGCCCAACCAGGCACCCAAGGGAGTAGTGCATCAGCTGCCCCCACCCAATGGGGGGCGGTTGACCCCTAGCTTACCTCAAACTCTGATGAACCAAACCCACTCATTCCTACACCCTACTGCTTCCGCCAGGCATTTAGATCTCCTTCCCCTCCACCCCACCTAACTCACTTCCCTTGTAGCTCAGGAACAGAAGGGCCCAAAAGCTACACAGGACCTGGTGTCAGAGAAGTGACTCCACCCCAGGTCCCTCAACTCCAATTCAGTTTCCTATTCACACTCTATGTCCTAAGAAATAACATCTGTGAAGCATGCTTATCTGCAGAACCCCATGTTTTTGTGAACATTGCATCTTGTCACAAATTTCACCCATAAAAAGAAAAGTCTCTTACCCACTCCGAGCATCCTTAATTTATGTATCGACATGAACTGGCATTTGTTACATCTTTGTCCTTCCCTTTCCCCACTTCCATTTTCTCTGAAAAATGTTTAGTGGATTAGCTGCGAAAGGCTCACAATTTTTCCTTCCAGACAGCTTATCCATCTCTCTTTCCCTCAAAATAAATTCCACCGCTTAAATTAAAAAAAAGAAAAGAAAAAAATGGAGCTTCCAATGCCGAGATCGCTGTGGTTTGGTTGCTCCCAGTGCTTTCAGTGTTCAAAGGGCAGGATGTTACCACACAGACTAATTATTTAGATGGAGCTGTGGTTGAAAAGTGGTGGATTTTAAAAACTTCCCTCTCTCAGTGGCTGACAATTTATAACAACTTGGTGTTTTAGGCTTAGCCCCAGCTTGAGAAGTTAATTTTTTTTAATTTAAATTCATTTTTTGGGCACAGCCCTGTGGAATGATCTCGGCTACTCTTGAACTATACAACAGAGAAAGAACAAATTCACATTTTTACTGACCAACAAGTATTCAGGATTTTTTAAGTTCTTTAATAATTCAGAAATTTCCAGTACTAAATGTTGCCATTTTAGAAAGATTAGAAATTAGTTTTATGTATGTGGAAGGGTGGGGGAGCCAATTTTGCAAAAAATTAATAATTTTTATTTCTAAGTGCTCTTGATTTGATTCAATGTTTTTCCTTTGTGTGATAGAAACTCTAGGGCTTGGGCCTCCCTGGTGACACAATGGGTTAAGTCTCAGCCTATGAAGCTATCTGCAGCCACTGCAGCTGAGTTCGATCCCCTGCCAGGGAGATTCCCACATGGCGCAGCAAACCTCTCCTGTCTGGTCCGCTGCTCCCCTCAGCAGTGTACTTCAGTAGATCTGCCTGTTCTGCTCCCCTCTCTGTCTCTGGTGAATGCTCTCACACACACACCCCCACACATACCTCTGGCCTACACCCCAGTTCTTGTATGCATGAATAAATAAATCTTTAAAAAAAAAAAAAAGAAACTCTAGGGATTGACTGTTAATATCAAGTCACTCAAGGTTATGTGTCTCAAAGTAAGGTTAGCTAAATAAGACTTTAACAACTGAACTCCAAAAATAGCTCATAAGTGAAAAACATCAATAATTGGCTGCCCATGCTCTCTACTTCTCACCTTTAAGTCCAAAACATACATATGTACCCACACAGTAATTGAATCAATAAACATTTTTTACCATTATGAAAGATCGTTCAGGAAATTTTTGTTTCATAGCTTCCTATAAAAATACCAGTATATTGCTATTATAGCCTACAGATAGAAAGAGAATGCCAGCATACTAGAAGTTAGCTGCTCACTTCATCATTTGAGTATGCTAAAAACCTTGAGTGTCAAATCAAATGAAGTCAGAGGAAAGAGACCTTTGTAGAAAACACTGGTGGAAACTTCCATGGGGGTAAGGGACCCTCTCTCCTACTTCCATGTTGGCCTGGATTTCAGCTTGCTGTACTTTGTTTCAGCTTTCTCAATTTTCAAAATTTTCACCAGAACTGCCAATAACAAGAAACACCAACAATTCATTTTTCACCTAATCTCTCAATGTTTCTTGAGTAAGATCCTGAGCAATAGGGAAGATTCAAAATGGCACAGAGAATTCTGGAAAAGTCAAGCGCTTCTCATATGACAGTCTTCCTCAGGAAAAGTTGAAGGTCCTAAGCAAACTTCTCCTGCTCCCTGTCTCTTCCTCCCACACCAAGAGGCAGTCCTAGAGGCATCGCCTTAAAGTTCAGGACCAAGAGGAAGGTTGTTCAGAAAACAGGTTATATGTGTTTGTCTTTCTGCCTGATTTGTTTTAAACCTCTAGACTCTTTATCTTAAATATTCAGGAATGAGTATAAAATCATTTTAATTTATTCAATTCATTATGTTACTTAAAAAGGACTACTTGAACCAGGTTTTAACTATGCATATAATGAGGACATTCCTGGGTCTTATTTGATTAAATTCACTTCTTTCCAGGCCTTCCTGGTGGCCTAGGGGTTAAGTCTCAGCTCTACCACCTTCAAGGCCCACTACTGTGCTCTGAGTTCAATCTCTGGCCAGGGAGCCAACCCACATGGTGCAGCAGACCTCTCCCGTCTGGCCTGCTGCTCCCCTCAGCAGTGTATTTCAGTCAATCCACCTGACCTGTGCCCCACTCTGTCTCTGGTGAATCCTCTCACCCCTCCTTCACCGCTGGCCTGCACCCCAGTTCTTCTAAATAAAATCTTTAAGAAAAAATTCACTCGTTTTCCCAGTAATCTGAAAAATAGTTTAGGATGAGATAAATTTGCTATGGTGAAGAAATATTCCATGAAATTTATATTTCACATAATACATTATCATTGCTTCTAATTTATATTTTCAGGAAGTCCAGTTCAACAGATTATATTGATGAAATTTCCCCACATATTTTGTCCTTGCAGAGGCCTGAAAATATCTTTATTTTACATCCTGTTGTTCACACAAACTGTATTATTAGTTCAGATAAGGAGAAAGATGCTCATGTGAAGGGCAGAGAGATTCCTCTGGTTACAGCAGCAAGGAACTGACCTTGCTGCATGTGACCAGGCCATAGCGCAGAAAGGCCCTTACTCTTGGGAGGGCCTCATCGTCACCTGCTTTGCTGTAGAGCTGCCTCTAGATTTTGGATGTTCACTTTTTTTTTTTTTTTTTTTTGGTGAAATGATGCTGTACTTCCTAAAACATGAATATGTCAACCTAGTCACCAATTACTTCCCCTTCCCAAAATGCTTACTCTATTCCTGTCATTCATACAACAGGAGGCATAGACCAAAACTTGCTGAATGACTCACGGTTGGAAGAGCGGATTTTTCAGACACATTGAAGGAAGTGTTTATCATTTGTAGTCACTTCTTCAAGATTTCTCAGTGAACTTCAATTTTCACTCAATCTTTGAACAAGGTTTTAAAAAAAAAATGTTATGAATCACTTTTTGTCCTTAAACTTTTTTCTTATTTAGTTTCCTCTTTTGGATTATGATCAGGAACAGTATATTTCTTCCCAGGAATACTTCCAGGGAAGAGAGGGTGCTGCTCAAGTTTCTCTTGTCATCTCCAGCTAGAAAAATTGAAAGGTAACTGGAAGTATGATACTGATCCAACTTTTTGACTTCCAAAGGCTTGAGCATTTACTCGTGAAACCATTTATCTATGAAACGTGAGCATTTTCTCATGTTCACAACTACCATGGAATTTTAGAATTGGAGAAAGACTTGAGGTCCTCTAGCCAACATCCCCATTCTGTGAATGAGAGAACTGATCCCCAGTCAGAAGGTGACTGCTTAGGTCAGAACTAGAGTTTAGGTGCACTATCTTTGGAGAACAATGATGTTTTCATATTAGGGGAAGAAAAACAAACAAAAAGGATTTCACTTAAGAACTCTCTCTTTCAGGGTTCCTCTCAATGTTTTATAAATTGTTTGACAGCTGACATGATTCCAGTGAGAGAAACAAAAGGAGTTAATTGCAGACTTCAAATATGTGAATTATTATTTCAAGAAAAATATTCTCCAGATGTTCCCCACGTCCTTTGAGAATGGAAAAGAGGAAATGAACTTAAAGTTCAGCAAAAAAAAAGATTCAGGTTAGATATTAGGAAATGCAGATGTGTGAAATCCTGCAATTGATTACTGCGGAATGTTGTGAAATCTCCTCTCTCAGAGAACTTTTGGAATGTGGTGGTTGACCATCATTTCAGAGGGGTTACGTGGGTGGCCTGTTTCTAGAGCTGGGGGCAAAACCTAATTGACATCTCGGGTTTTATGGAACCCATGAGGTCATGTTCTGCCTATAACAAATAAGTGGAATGGTCAGCTCCTCTTAGTTATAGCAGAATTCAGAATTCATCAATGAAGCATATACTTTAGGCTGTTTAATGTATTTATCAGTTGTAATAAGTGTAAATGGGCAGATTGACTAAAACTAATGTTTATTGGATGGTCTTGTCCACTGCTTTCATTGGATTGATTGGCCATCATCTGACAGACTTATTTCTTTAGGCTCCATCTCAGCATATTCCCCTTGCCAGAGACTTTTTGACTGCATGAATACTTTCCAAACTGTGTCTCTCATCCAAAAAGCAGGAAGTAAGGGATTCAGTCCAGGATCTTATCCTATGTAAGAGAGAAATTCTTTATTTCAACTAAAAAGACAGCCTTGATATTTGGGAAATGGAGAAAAATTATAGTACAGACGGATCTATATCTTGTAAAACAAAGTAAAAAGACTGTGAGTTAATACAGATGACCTTTGAGAAACATAAGGGTTAAAGGTTCTGACCCTGGGTAGTCAAAAATTCTCATATGACTTTTTTGGTTTCCCCTAAATTTAACTGCTAATAACCTGCCTTGGACTTGAAACCTTACCATTAACATAAAACATTGATTGACACATATTTTGTGTATTATATTCACTGTATACTGTATGATAATAAAGTAAGCTAGAGGGGAAAAGTTATTAAGAAAATCATAAGGAAGATAAAATACACTTCCAGTTCTCACAATTCTGTACTGTACTTATTGGAGAAAAAAATGCATCTAAGTGGGGCCCACACTGTTCACACTCATGTTGCTCAAGGGTCAACTGTGACAAGTGCTCAGAAGAAAACCCTCCAGTTAGCACTCTGACAGCATACATCCGGTTTCAGGAATTGTGAGAAAATGAATTTCTATTGTTTAAACTACCCAGCCAAAACATTTGTAGTAATAGCCTTAACAAACTGATACAGTAGTGTTGAAATTCAGAGAGAAATCAGAAAAAAAAAAATAGGAAGAAAAAGAGAAAGAAAAGAAAGATCCCCCAGGAAAGAGAATACAATAAATAAAGAGGTCAAAATGAGGAGGATGAACATAGATAAGAAAAAAGTTTTGAAAAAGGAGTTTACATTACCTTCAGTTACCATTGTAATATTTTTTTTTCAGAATTGTGTCTTAAGATTGATAAATAAACCTTTCAACCTCTATGTCTCTATCCAAACTTGACTTCCTGGAAGGTGTCTTCCCCTACTACCCTTTCGAAAACAGTGTCTTCCACTCCAAGTCCTTCTCAAGCATTGCCTTACTTTGTTTTCTTCACAATATCCAAAACTGAAATCATAAAATTTAGTTTTAACTTGTTTGTTGCCTGCCTTCCTACACTGGAATGTGAGTCCCAGAAGATCAGGAGCCTCATATTTCTAATTCATTGCTCTAGTGCCCAGAACAGTTATTGGTACTCAATACCACCCATAGCTAATGCATGAATTGTCTTGAGAAATACAATGGGGGGAGAATCGCCTTTGAGAGGCATGGATGGGCCAAGAAGTCAATTCTGCTGAGGTTTGGGGGAGGGTCCTTACTTTCCCTTGCTTCAGGTGCAGTGAACATAAGAAATGTTGCCTGGAGAAATGACAAACCCTGTGCAAGGGGCAAGGAGGGGGCACAGAGGAGAGAGGCTTGTACGCGTCACACGGGATACAGACACACTGGCACACACATCCACATCCACTAACATTAGCCCATGCAAAAGGCAAAGTGGGTTTAGGGCTAGGAATAAGAGTTTAGATACTTAAACCTTCTTTTGGACAAGTCAAAAACCCATGAGGGTATATGTACAAATAGAACGCTGAGGAGCGTTTAAAATAATATCGAGGGCCTCCCTGGTGGTGCAAGAGGTTAAGTCTCAGCACTATAAAGGTATCAGCAGCCATTGCAGCAGCACAAGTTCCATTCCTGGCCAGGGAGCTGACCCCCATGGCACAGCAGACCTCTCCTGTCTCGCCCGCTGCTCCCCTCAGCAGTGTATTTCAGCAGATCTTCCTGTTCTGCTCCCCACTCTGTCTCTGGTGAATCCTTTCACATACACACACCACCCCCTGCCCCTCCACCTCTGCCCTACACTCCAGCTCTTGTATGCATAAATAAATAAATCTTTAAAAAATAAAATAATATCTATATCACATTATGCTGTTGTCTACATTACAGGTCTCACAAAGAAATGAAAACTTCCTTCAGTCATGTCCAAATACAGGGACCCACTCAGGGCAGTTCAAAATGGTCAGGATTGGCAGCTCTCACTCCAGAATGAATAACTGCCTTAGTTCAGCCATTTTCTGGGGGTGTTTTTTTTTTTTGTTGTTGTTGTTGTTGTTGTTTTTTTGCTGTTTTTAAAAGTACATTTTAAGGGACATTATTTTATTCATGTTAGGTTTATCATTATTGCAGTTAACCTCACATTTACTTTGGCTAGTATCCTTCTTTCAAAGTTTTTGACAATTCAGTTGGTTTTGACTTGTATTTTTGGTCACACTCCATTAATAATAATTCAAATTTGAATCATGCTTTTCAGCTTACAAAAAGAATTCATGTTATCATTTGTGCTCTTGAATAGCTCAGTGGAAGAGGCAGAGCTTATGATTTCTACTTTTTGGAAAGGAAACTGAGGCTTAGTGAAGAAAAAGGATTTGCCCAAGGTGATAGAAATGGAGGATCACAGAGCTACAAGTCAATTCCATGTTTTTGGTTTCTTCTATAGTATTTTTCCCATACGACAAGCACTCATTGCTAAGCTAGCCTAGCTGGCAAAGATCAAGTATCTAAACACAGTGTGTGTGTGTGTGTGTGTGTGTGTGTGTGTGTGTGTGTGTGTGTGTACACTCACACAAACACACAAAGACACACAAGCTATCAGACAAAAATACAAGAAAACATGAAATAGAATTCACATTCTCAGAATAAGAAAGAAGAAGCAAGAAAGCCCACTATTACCACTTCTCAGCAAGAATTTCAAGACTATTTCTTTCCACCAGGTGTTTGTATAGCGTTACACAAATCTGATGTTCTTTTGAGTGATTTGGGGAGAACCACCACACCACGTTGACCACCAAAAATATCCTAAGGGAAAAGAGGGAAATTAGGAGGGATAAGTCAAGCGGTAAATTCTAACCAGGGCCCCTACATAAATATTCAAGTTAAAACTGAACAAAGTTTATTTAAATAAAGAGTCAGAGAAATGGCAGATGGCAGACTGAAGGAGGTGGTTTTCAGAAGAGAAAGGCCACAAAAGGAAATAATTTGTCATTTCTCCAGAAAGCCTACAAAAGGAAATAATTGTAGTAAGTAGGATCCCACTGGGCCTTTGATATTCCACTGGTCTTCTTCCAGGCATTTTGCCTCCTAGTTTTCCAGGGTTTCATTAGATTGTCCTGGTTTAAAGATTAAATATAATCCAACACATCCACTGAAATGATGGAAAGGTGAAGGGCTAAGTCTGCTAGCCTACTATTACAGATATTGCCACATGTTTAGGGTTAAACAGTTAAATTCATTCATCCCCAAAGGTAGAATTAATGCATTACCAGGTATTTCCATGTATTTCTGTATGCATTAACACATGCAACTCTTTAGTCATTGCCTTAGAGACTGAATGTTTGACCATACATGACTGCAGGGGACAATCAAATCTTATTTTTAACAAATGAAGAAGTTGATTTGTTCAGATACACAAAACTAAGATGATAAATAAGGTTGAAGTTCTGGTCTTGTGAGTGAAATAAGTAAGGAACAGAGGTATGTATAGTATGCTGTAACTTCTATCTTCGAGGAGTGTTTATTTTATGAAGATATTCATAGAATATCTTAGGAAAAATAGAAGAGAAATGGGGAAAGTTGTTGCTTCAAAGGGAAAGAATTTTAGATCCTGGAGAATAGAAGTGTATGGGAAGTTTACTTTTTTTTCTGGATACCCTTTGCTACTCATTAATAGCTTACACATCTGTCAGTACTGCTGAAAGAGTGTAAGCTCCTTGAGGGAACACCATCATCCATTTTATATTCATCTTTGTAACCCCTGGCTAGGTCTAGCATTGTTTCTGGCAAGTATACAAGTTATCACTGAGTTCTTACAACAGATGTTCTTTTTCCACCGAAAATAAATTTGACTGTTATTCAGTATAAATCAATCTTAACTTTTGTCTCTTTCCAAATGGTTTATAATAATTAATCATTCTTACAAGACCAAGAATGAACAGTTTCCTATCTTCTTTCACTTACCAGTACATCTATTAGAACACACTTGAAATAAATAGTTCTTGAGACTATTCTGACTTATGAAATGGAGAAAGTTTTATAAATCATTTTGCTGACAGATGTTTCTTCATTTTTCCCTTTGGAGGAAAATGATTAGTTAGTATATTTAGAAAAATTGTAAAACAGTGAATTTTGTGGTAGGGATTTCTATTAAATATTTTCTTAGGTGCTTTTTATTAACCAATTCTTCTGTAGCTCGTTCACACTCTTGGCATTACTTTTAAATAGGATGTTGCAAAGTCAACGCACATTTTCTCAGACGTGGAAAACTGTGATCCTGAGTTAAGTAATGTAGAAAAAAATTTTTTTCAGGAGAATGGAAAGTAAATTATTTATAGACAAGTTTATTCCAAGTTTTCCAGAAGATGCTTACATTAAAACTTGTCAGAAACTTGCCACTTCTCTCTCTCCCTAGCATTTTGATGATATTCCACTTAGGATTCATACTGTCATAGTCCCCTAATAAGTTCTGCGCAAAGCCCTGTGATGTGTTAGCAGTCAGGGGGGAGGGGGAGAATCCGACCTCAATGTGTATCAAACTTGCCCTCTACTGGCCACTTGTAAACACTGCTGTTCCTTGGACTTATCTTCAGCTCTGGGTGTTTCCAAACATCTTTTCAAACTGGTTTTTTAAAACAGATAAACCCCATTTATATTTATTCTGATAACTGCTAATTTGCAAAGGGTGCTATTAAAGAGTTTAGAAACAGTTTATTCATGTAAGTAGTTTACCATCCCCATCTTATTTATACAACTAATTTTCTTTGTAAACTCCTTTCTTTCGTAAGAGTACAAAGATAAAATGTAATGGACTCCAGGTCCAATTAGCCAAATTATAAACTAATGACTTCATGGTATTAATAGAAGAAATAAATTGAATTACTGACTCTGCATAATTATGAGAGCGATTTTTAAAATGACTGTTTTGGATAGTTGCACGAAATACCGTCTTTCCAATTTGGAAGGTTTCTGAAGTTTTTATTGCCATTTTTGTTCACTTTTTTATTTATTTGTCATCACATCACAGCAGCCAAGGCACATCTGGCAGGTGAAAAATCTAATCCCTGGCTTAAAGCCTATACATTATTAATAGCTTCCATTTAGGAAAGAATTTTGATGCTTACTACCAACGCCTGGCTTATCACCAAGTGTGATTCCTTTGGAGATTCGATTCTCTCCATTATGACAAAGTTTTTTTTTTTTTAAGATTTATTTTTTATTTATACATACAAACTGGGGTACAGGCCAGAGGCGTGGGGCGGCGAGAGGGTTCACCAGAGACAGAGTGGGGAGCAGAACAGGCAGATCAGAAATACACTGCTGAGGGGAGCAGCAGGCGAGGCAGGAGAGTCTGTGTCGCCATGTGGGACTCTCCCCTGCCGGGCTGCCGCTGACAGCTACACAGTGCAGCGCTTAACCGCTGCGCCGCCAGCGCCTACTATGGGATCTTGCATACACAAATTCCTAATTAAGGGTCGATATGGCGCCCGCAAGTGTTCGACCAAGGCTGAGCTTTCTTCTAGCTTGTCGAAGTACCATCCTCAGCGTGCTATTATCCCTTCTGAGTTCAAGATGTCACGTCCATGTCCAGGCAGCTTATATTCCAGCCATAAGGAAAGCAGGAGAGGAAGAAAGTGCTCATCCCTTTTCAGATCCCCGTTACAACTACATCCAAATTGTCTGGAACCCCAAATGACCACACATGCTAAAAGGCCTTCATTCTGTTCCAGGGGAAAGTGAGAGGTTCCAATACTATCGGAGAAGGCAGAACTGACAATCAGGGACCACTAGCAATCTCTCCTATGGCCTATAATTCTAATAATAGCTTTCACTTGATAGATCTTCCTCTTCTCTGATTTTTGTTTTCTGTGGAAAGGTAACATCTTTTGTGTTGTGACAAAGTGAGGACACGTATCATTCATGTCTTCAACTCATGAAGTTCTGGTGATTAATGACCGTGTTTCCTCCTTTTTAATTCTTCTTTCTTGGGCCTCCGTGGTGGCGCAGCAGTTGAGCGCTGCTGCGCTGTGGAGCTGTCAGCAGCGAGCGATGTGAGTTCAACGCCCATCAGGGGAGAATCTCACATGGTGCCGCAGACCTCTCCTGCCTTGCCCACTGCTCCCCTCAGCAGTGTATTTCTGATCTGCCCATTCTGCTCCCCACTCTGTCTCTGGTAAACCCTCTCGCCGCCCCACACCTCTGGCCTGTACCCCAGCTTGTATGTATAAATAAATAAATCTTAAAAAAAAAAATTCTTCTTTCTCTCCATAAACTCCAGCCACTTGACCTGCAGGTTTTCACCATGTTGGTGCTCTCCTTCTTCCCGCAGGTGATGGCTGGGCCACCTAGCCCTGTTCAGCTGCTGGGAGTGCTCCTCACCATCTCCTTGTGCTCCATCAGGCTCATCCAGGCTGGCGCCTACTATGGGATCAAGCCAATGCCACCTCAGATCCCACCGCAAATTCCACAATACCAGCCCCTGGGCCAGCAAGTACCTCACAGGCCTTTGGGTACAGATGGCCTTAGCATGGGCAAGGAGGTGCCCCACATGCAGTACGGCAAAGAGTACCCACATCTACCCCAATACAGGAAGGAAATTCAGCCAGCGCCACGAATGGGCAAGGAAGTGGCACCTAAGAAAGGAAAAGGTAACATCATTGTCCTGTACGGCTATAAAATACTAGATTTCCAAAATCCTTAACTATGAGATTAAGAAGAAAAAGAAGTTTTTTAGAATGCCTTACTGACATTCATAAATGCCAAATGTGTTCTAAACTCTACCCTTGAAAAGTTCAAGTCTTTAAGAAATATACAGACAAAACTACCATTTTATGTTATGCCTTATAATCTTAACATCAAATGACACAAACCATATTAAATAACAAATAGTTTATTCACTTATTCATTAGCTATATATATTCAAACATTTGGTAACTATTTCACAAGCATTTACTTTTGTGTCAGGCTCTAGGTCAGATGCTGGGGGAAAAGCACTGAAAATAAATGGTGACAAGTTGGTGCTCTGAAACCGGAGAGCAACTTTCTAGAGACCTGCCGTGTTTAAAAAAAAATCAGATGAACACACTTTGTGAACCAGGTGCTAAATACAAGTGTTTTTAAGATTGCTCTAATTAAGTTGCCACACATGTTCAATCAACAAATGAAGAGGAGACTGGGAGTTCAGATAGCATCTGGAGATGATACCTGAAAATCTCTTCCATTACTTTCTCAGCATATACATTAGTTATTCAACAGCTACAAATGCCTGTCATTGTGAGAGACTGCTTATGAATTCAGGTGATTTATCTGGAGTTCTGAAAACCTAGCATTTGTAGGAAAGAAATTGCATCAGGGTAGCAATTCTCATGGAGGAAGTAGAGGCCATTCCCACTGGTCCTTACATAAGGAGGAAGCTTCACTTCCGGGGAGCTTAGCATTTGATGCTAAGAGACCTCAGTGCCAGAAATGAGGGAAACCAGGTCATTTAACCTCTGAAACCTACTTTTCTTCATCTGTAAAGTAAGGCTGCTGACAGAATCAATGAAAAGGGACCTCCCTGGTAGCGCAAGGGGTTAAGTCTCAGCACTATGAAGCTATTGCCGCCACTGCAGCACGAGTTCAATCCCCATTCAGGGACCTTCCCACATAGCACAGCAGACCTCTCCTGCCTTGCCCGCTGCTCCCCTCAGCAGTGTATTTCAGTAATTCCACCCATTCTGCTCCCCACTCTGTCTCTGGTGAATCCTCTCACCAACACCTCCCCCCCACCGCCTGCACCTCTGGCCTACACCCCAGCTCTTGTATGCATAAATAAATAAATATTTTAAAACATGAAAAGATAAGTAAGAGAATAAGTAAGCAGTAAAGCTCCATAAGAACTTTTGAGTTGCTACAGCTAGTTATTCAACAAACCATAGGTAAGAATATCCCAAGTTCTCTGTACTGTGCTAGAGGCCAGGAATTCCTGGTGAATAAGACAGGACCCTGGCTCAGATGCTCCCTTAATATAGTAGCTACACAATTAATTAATTGTTTAGAAATAACTTACCTTAATAGCACTGTTGCCATATCTATTTGCATAAAAGAAATGCAGCAGGTTCTGGAATAAGCTCATTTCATTCAATGCCATTTCATTATCACACTGATGAGAAAAAACAAATCCCTTTCATTATACACTGTTTTGCTGGAAGCTGCAGTCCCCAAGAACCGATAGATGAGGACTTACTACATTCCCAGTCTCCTCTGATACTCTGCTTAGGGTGTTATCTCGGACTTGGTCTTTCCTTCCTTTGAGTGACCTGCCTGGCTCTTGGCACTTGCAGCATTTATCTAGATGGGTACCAGAGTTCAATGCAGGGATTCAGAAAGAATATCAGTTCTATGGTTCTATTTTATTCCCTGACAGTAGCTCGTAAAGAACCACAATAGACAGGACTGAAATGGGAGTATTGGTTAAATTAGACTTTGGGACCACACATTTCATGTCTTTACATTACCAATTACTCCCAATAACATGGGAGATCCAGAGTTGGGCCCTCTGCAAGGACAAGGCACAATACAATCATGATAATAACATGAACTCTGTATTTCAGTAACAATTTGAAAAAGCATAATGCCCAGCCCACCTATTATCTAATTTTATCGTGTAAGTACATTATCCGTGCTGTGCAGATGGGCGAGCAGGGATGCTGGTGACTTAGGTGACCCAGTCAAAATCTTGTACGGTGAAGACTAGAAGTTGACCTTCCTGTTGCTAATCCCAGCTCAATCCCTTATCCACACAGCATGTCATCCGGAAATATTATGCACTCCTCTAGTTTAAAAACCTGCAAATGAGTAATAACCTATTAAAATTAAAGAGCTAAGTTTGAGGCTAAGGAAACCCTAGAGTGTATTAAAGAAATTAGGAATATCTATTTGACTCTGGAGGACAGATATTGAAAATGTTATTGAGCACATACAAATTAAAATGCTTGTTCTCTTCCCTGAGTCCACATGATAATGTCTTTCATCACCCACACCATACTGTATTATTTAGCAAAAAGCTACTATATAAAAAAATCAAGACAATATTGTATTAAGTAGGAAAAATATAAAAATTAAAATGGAAAATGATTCTTAAAATTCGTAAATGTTACTTAAAATACACAACACACACACATAATACCTAGAACATCGAGATAGAAATACATAGTCAAGTGACTATCGCTGAGTATTGGATTTACTAGCAACTTTGACTTTTCTTTGTCCTTTGTATTTTCTAAATTCTCTATAGTGAACACAACACAGTATCTCCAAGTTTTGTATCTGGAAAAGTGTTTCTTCACTACGTTTTAGCTTTTTAACTTAACCAGTGCTAGTAAAAGCAGCAGATGTCAGTGCTCAAAAAACCATGAAATCATCAGCTTGAGTGTCCTTTAAGTACTGCTCACACTCAGTTCTGAAAAGTGAGCACCTTATTTCTAGTTCTGTGTTAAGTAATAGGTGAATGTGTCAGAACTAAATGCTTGTCATGCCTTTCTTAAAGTGAAAAGTAATATCAGTGTCTTTTACCCTCCCCCCTCTTCTTTGCAGCTGAAATACCATTAGCCAGTTTACGAGGAGAGCAAGGGCCCCGAGGAGAGCCTGGCCCGAGAGGACCACCTGGCCCCCCAGGTATACCAGGTCATGGGATACCCGGAATCAAAGGAAAGCCAGGGCCTCAGGGATACCCAGGAATCGGAAAGCCAGGCATGCCCGGGATGCCAGGAAAGCCGGGAGCCATGGGAATGCCTGGGGCAAAAGGAGAAATTGGACCCAAAGGAGAAATTGGGCCTATGGGAATCCCTGGGCCGCAAGGCCCTCCAGGGCCTCACGGACTCCCTGGCCTTGGCAAGCCAGGTGGGCCAGGGTTACCAGGGCAACCCGGAGCAAAGGGTGAGCGAGGCCCCAAAGGGCCACCAGGACCTCCGGGTCTTCAGGGCCCTAAAGGAGAGAAGGGCTTTGGGATGCCAGGGTTGCCGGGCCTGAAAGGTCCTCCAGGTATGCATGGCCCTCCTGGCCCTGTGGGGCTTCCAGGGGTGGGCAAGCCAGGAGTGACAGGCTTCCCCGGGCCCCAGGGTCCCCTGGGAAAGCCAGGCCCTCCGGGCGAACCTGGGCCCCAAGGCCCTATTGGGGTGCCAGGGGTTCAAGGACCTCCTGGGATACCTGGGGTCGGAAAGCCGGGCCAGGACGGGATCCCTGGTCAGCCAGGGTTTCCAGGTGGCAAAGGGGAACAAGGACTGCCAGGGCTGCCGGGACCCCCAGGCCTTCCAGGGGTTGGGAAACCAGGCTTCCCAGGACCCAAAGGTGACAAGGGCTTAGGGGGTCTTCCTGGACCTCTTGGACCAAGAGGGGAGAAAGGACCAATAGGTGTCCCTGGAATAGGGGGTCCCCCAGGAGAACCAGGCCTACCTGGACTTCCAGGTCCAATGGGCCCTCCGGGTGCCATTGGTTTTCCTGGACCCAAAGGGGAAGGGGGGGTTGTGGGACCACAAGGGCCACCAGGTCCCAAAGGTGAACCAGGGCTTCAAGGCTTCCCAGGAAAACCAGGTTTCCTTGGAGAAGTGGGGCCCCCTGGCATGAGGGGTTTGCCAGGCCCTTTAGGGCCCAAGGGGGAAGTTGGACTCAAAGGTTTGCCAGGGCTCCCTGGTGCTCCAGGGCTGCTTGGACCCAAGGGAGAACCAGGAATCCCAGGGGGTCAGGGCTTACAGGGCCCCCCAGGGATCCCAGGGATTGCAGGCCCCAGCGGCCCCATTGGACCCCCTGGAATTCCAGGTGCCAAAGGGGAACCAGGCCTTCCAGGGCCCCCTGGGTTCCCTGGAGTAGGGAAGCCTGGAGTCGCAGGACTTCATGGCCCCCCAGGGAAGCCTGGTGCCCTGGGTCCTCAAGGTCAGCCTGGCCTTCCCGGGCCCCCAGGCCCTCCGGGGCCTCCGGGCCCCCCAGCTGTGATGCCCCCTACACCACCACCCCACGGAGAATATCTGCCAGATTTGGGGCTGGGAATTGATGGAGTGAAACCCCCCCATGCCTACGGGGCTAAGAAAGGCAAGACCGGAGGGCCGGCCTACGAGATGCCTGCCTTTACCGCCGAGCTGACTGCGCCTTTCCCGCCCGTGGGGGCCCCAGTGAAGTTCGACAAACTGCTCTACAACGGCAGACAGAACTACAACCCCCAGACGGGCATCTTCACCTGCGAGGTCCCGGGTGTCTACTACTTTGCATACCACGTTCACTGCAAGGGGGGCAATGTGTGGGTTGCTCTGTTCAAGAACAACGAGCCCATGATGTACACATACGACGAGTACAAAAAGGGCTTTCTGGACCAGGCGTCTGGGAGCGCGGTGCTGCTGCTCAGGCCGGGAGACCGCGTGTTCCTCCAGATGCCCTCAGAACAGGCTGCAGGACTGTATGCCGGGCAGTACGTCCATTCCTCCTTTTCAGGATATTTATTGTATCCCATGTAAAAAAAGAAAAGAAAAAGAGAGATTTAATAGAAGAAAAGAAAATAATGCGCCAAAAATTTCAAATGAAAAACATAATTGCTTTAAAACATTTATATAGTTGGAAAGTTATATTTAAGTGAAAATTTGAACCATCATGTACAAATAAAAACTAAGATGCATGTTTAATGCTCTGCTCAGCAGCTTGTAACTGAAAATGATGGGGTAAATTTATGTGTTCTGTACCGACTCCCGTGTTGTGCCCACTGGACTACATTTGCTGTTGCATGTTGTATGCTTCTATCATAATCTGTTTATTCAAATCGGTCAAAATATTTCAGTAGGAAAGATCACAGCTAATGAAAATCACTCATATAGTTTCAAAATTATAAATGTGGCTTAAGGAAAATCAATGCTAACAATCACATACTGTATTGATTTGCATAATTGCATCTGTATTTGTGCAGATATTTTGCCATGGGATGCGGGCGAGGAGTCCTGCAGTTTCCACCACAATGCAAGGGTATCAGAGGGACCATGTTAGTGTAGTCGAGAGGATCTCTCTTGCCTGCCCGAGGCTGTGTCTTTTAGCCAAAAGAGTCCTACTCAGGATTGTCTCATGTCCGAAGGACAAGTGAACCAATCAACTGTAGTGTATCTCCTAGTGCTACCTGTGTCTAGCACCAGATGAGACACCTTGAAGGGATAGGACAGTGCCTCACAAGGAGTGAGTAAACCAGCTAGGAGACATGAGAAGAGAGCAACTCATTTTTTCCTCAAGGGTGCTTTTTTTTTTCTTTATTTTTTTTTTCCTTTCCTTCATGTAATTTCCACCATGCCCAACTAATACGAACACCTGGAAGTCATAAAAAACTAGTAATACCCTCTCCCCCGACAGCTTTCCAGCTTTCTGGAATGGTCATTATAAATAGGAGTTATTAATTGTGATTACATACATATAAAAATCCCTCTCCTTTGCCTGTATACACAAATGATTACAATGAGGTTTCTTTTATCCATGAACGGGATTAATATTCTTAGTAGCTATTGAATTTCAAAGAAATTTCCCTATCTACTATATATGCAAATTAGTGTATCATCTGAGGTGCTAAAGATAATTTTGAAAATCCAAGTCATTATTTGGGGGGGGGGAGTAGTGGGAGAGAATTTCAAAATTACATAGGAAAGTTAATTTAAAAAATAATTTTTTAATTAAAAATAGACACATTACTTCCTGATGTAGCTACTAAAATTGTGGAGACAGAACTGCTTCTTTAGAGCACCCTGAGGAAGACTCCTAGAATGCCAAAGAGCAGTGACAGCTTGTGCTTTTGATGTTCTCTCATATTCAGCATAAGTCAAGAGTTGATACAAGTTTAAAGGGAAAATTAAATGTTTTCCATGTTTTCGCTTAGGTTCATGCCAACTGCCCTAGGCAATCAGATCTGCTCTCACAACACAGACAAAGCATTTCACGTTGACTATGAGTTGGTGCTGACATTGTAAGACACTGGGGGAAATCATGTGTTTTTGTGGTGGTGGAATCTTCCATCTTTTCCTCAAAAATTAAGAGTGAGGAGTTGAGTGGGTATGTACAGATGGGAAAATTCACAAATAAATACAGTATAAACAAACATGGAAATGGGTCTATGTCAAATAGAAATCACTTTAATCATCAAGAAAATTCTCCTCAGCCTTCTGTCTTTCCCCTTACAAGGCAGACAAGCACCATTTCATCTCAATTTCTTAAAGAGAACTGAGTTGATTAGCAAAGGGTTTTTTGTTCACTCCTACCGCTATGACAAACTTTTCCCATCAAAAAGATGTTCCATTCAACTTTCCTTTTCAATGCAGAGGACATTTATGTGGTCAAATATCCTTTGAATTAGTTTTGAGGGTGTTGATTTTGGGCTGACAATTATGAGGCACTGTAGGTGTATTGGGCTCTCTGCCAAGTAGCTGTACTGAAGCAAGTCAGATCAGCTGATTTGTAAAGCTGTATTTATCTGTGCATGTATGGGCTTTTTATTTCCACCAATTAAGAGTCTCTTTAGTTAAAACCAAATTTCACGTTTCAAAATACCTTCCAACTTATTTATTGGCTGTTATTCAATTGCCTGTGTTTGTGTGTGTGTGTGTATTAATCAGGCATATGCTTCTACCGTTTAGATGAGAGGAGCAAAATTTATGCCAGATACTGTATATTCTACAATGGTGCTAATCTCAGAGCTAAATGAATTACTCCATTTAATTTAAAAAAGAGTTTTAAATAATTATCTATGTGTCTGTGTTTCCCTTTTGAGTGTTGCACATCAGGTTAACACATTAGTGTAAGAGTAGATGAGACAACCACATGTTCTAAAGTCAAGGGATACTGCTATAATCCCTATTTAATTCAACATTAACTAGAAATTTTCATATGAAATGGACCAAACTGGCATTATTATTATTTAAATACAGAGTTTTAATGCAATATGACATCCTACAAGGGAAAAGAATGTCTGTAGAATGTCTATTCTCAAATATTTTACCATGAACGGTAAACAGACAGGTAACTTTCTTGAGTTTCCATGATAGATTTGAGACTTGTCAATAGCAAAGCATTTTGTATTTAAATTTTTGTATTGATTTGAAAAAAAGTCTTATTAAATATCTTTAAAAGTATGTTTCTTCTCTTGTTCCTATCACTTAACACTGAACCTCAAAACCTTTTTATCCCCTCATGTGTTAACTAACTGATGAAACCAAGACCTAAGGTGATCATAGCTTAAACAGGACAAGTGATTTCATGTGATTGCTCCAGCCAGAACCTCAGGTTTCTTCTGTTTTGTTCACCTTTCACCACAAAGGTGTTGCCTTCATCTCCAAGGTCACCATCACTGCCACATTCCAGTCAGTGAGAAGATGAAAAAAATCAGGTCGAGAAGAGCATGCCCCCATTTTATTTTATTTTTTTAATTGTTATTTATGTCTTTTACATTTTGTATTCCCCTTGGGTAGCCCACCACCAATTCACCTGTGATCCATCTCCATGGTCCCTTGTATTCTTTTCTATTCCATTTTGTGCCCTTATCCTCCCCTCCCCCCGACCCCACCCCCCAACCCCTCACCCCCGCCCTGCTGAAGTCTCTCTCCTATTTGGTTTCCCTATAGTCCTGTTATAAGTGAAACCATTCGATATTTTCCTTTTTCTTTCTGCATGCGCCCATTTTAAAGGACTCAATCCAACAGTTTCTTAGATCACTCCCTCCCAAACCTCAATGCCCTGAACATAGTTTCATTGCTACAAGAAGTTGCAAGGGACAGTGCGAAATTAAACAATTATCAGGGTGATCATATGTCCCATTAGACATCAGGGGTCCTAGTAATATGGAAAGAGAAAAGATATTAGGGGACAATGAACTGCTGCATCTGTCATAAAAAAGTGCCACAGATCTCTCTTCTCCTGCAAAAATCAATTTTCAAATGCTCTATCCAGTTTCAGTTTGCCAAATGAGAGCCACATAGTTTGAGAGGAAATAGTGGCAAGCGCAGAAGCAAGATAAACACATGCAATTTGCAGCGACATGGATGGAATTAGAGGGAATCATACTCAGTGAAATAAGCCAGAAAGAAAAAGAAAAATATCGAATGGTTTCACTTATAACAGGACTATAGGGAGGCCAGGTGGGAGAGAGACAATCAGTGGTGGTGGGGGGAGGAGGGGAGGATAAAGGCACAAAATGGAAGAGAGGAGAATACAGGGGACCATGGAGAGGGATCACGGGTGAATTGGTGGTGGGCTGCCCAAGGGGAATACAAAATGTAAAAGACATAAATAACAATAAAAAAAATAAAGTGACTAAGAATTTCACAAAAAAAAAAAAAAAAAAGAGCAGAAGCAGACCTGTTTTCAGAACCCTAAGGGTCTTAACAAGCATTGCTGATATGGAAAGAATTCTTTTGTGATGAGTTATCAAAGCCAGAATGATCATAGTTTATCATGTATAGAATTATAAATGGATTATTCAAACCATGCAACAAGCAAGTGTGTAATACCCATCTGTGGCTGGTTAAGTCAATGTTTAAACCAACCATTTGGAAGTTCAAGACCACAGCTTCCATTCCTGGACAACCCAATTAGTTCTGTTTCATTCCACAGCCACTTTCCCTAGCAGACAGATTGTCTTGTGTGCACACAGTGTTGGTTACGAAAGTGAGTGAAAGGATGGAATCCGGAGATGGGGCAGGGAGGAGAATGTGGTTGGAAATCAGAATGCTGGACAATCAGAGCAAATTGATCATTACTATGACAGAAGGGAGTAACTAAAAAAAAAAAAAAAAAAAAAATATATATATATATATATATATATATATATCTTAGAACGGAATTATAGCATCCCTTTATGTTAAAACAAAATACAAAGGAACACTTACTTTGTGCCTGGTCTTACTAGGCAATGTGAGGAAAATCAAACCATAGCAACCTGTGACCCTTCTCCTTTTTAAAAAATAGCTTCTGTTTGGAGGATATTAAGGTGTTTTTTAAATAAGAAATTGATTTCCAGGTGATACACAAACAAGTGCAATGTGGTATATGACACCAACTGGAAGCCTATGTGCTAGAGAGATTCAAAAAGAACGAGACTGTTAAGCCCTCCTCACCCTCAGAAACAGTATAAGCATCACCTCCTGCTTCCTATTGCTCAGATTTAGTCACTTGCTCTGTGTCACAACCCTACCATGCCCCATCTTCTGTCCCTTTACTCTTTTTGCTTTGTAATTGACCTATTTGTCTGCCTCCCCCAGGAGACAGAGGGCAAGGTTCCGTGAACAGGCACCTCATCATGCCATCTCTGCATCACAGGGAGCTGGTCCAGAGCTGTAGTTGAGGGAAAAATGAATCTCTTAAGGTCACCAAGGGGCTAAGTTTGATGTGAGGTTTGACTGAATCCATTGCTTGGATTCCAAAACTAAACAGAAGATTATATGTTCCAGGATTGTTTACTCAGAATCCTACTGTGGGATGAAACCTAGTTTCAAATAGTGATTTGAGGGAGATGATTTTTTTTAACACATTGTATGCGGGAAACGTATTTATACGTTTTACATTGACTGGTAGTAGAGCGCAGGACACGTATTAATACGTTTTTTATAGACTAGCGGTAGAATGCGGGTAATGTATAAATATGTTTATTTTTATACTTTCTTTTATATTTAAAAAATTAGCAAAAATGGCCCATGCCACCTGTTAGCGCGCGATAAAAACTACCTGCAAACAATGTGTTAAACATTTATTTATTTATGCATACAAGCTGGGGTGTAGGCCAGAGGTGTGGGGTGGTGAGAGGATTCACCAGAGACAGAGTGGGGAGCAGAACAGGCAGACAGACTGAAATACACTGCTGAGGGGAGCAGCGGGTGAGGCAGGAGATGTCTGCTGCGCCACGTGGGAATCTCCCTGGCCAGGTATCCAACTCGTGCTCCAGAGGCTCTGGATAGCTTCATAGTGCTGCGTTTAACACGTTGCGCCACCAGGGAGGCCCTCAGGGAGAAGATTTTTAAGGAAATCATCTTTAACTCGATAGAATTTGGATGGACAGAGCATTTAGGGCCTCACAGAGAAAGAGGCTCTTCTCTAATAGAGAAGAGAAAACTGGTTCTGTGCATGTATGTTCATGTTCTGGGAGAGAGGAGGGAAGTCTGAGGTAGGGACTAGATCAGACGATCTACTCAAGTACTAATACAAAAACTGATTTAATAATCAAAAGAGGATCAAGCAATGAAAAGTTTTGTACATAGGGAAGAGTCATGTTTACTGTAACGTACAATAAGAGGATGGTGTATATCCCTAAGTGAGAAAAAGGTATGCAAATAAGAATTTTAGAAAAGTTATTTCGAAGATCTTGTAGAGGAGGTAAGACACAAGTAGTGAAACTGATGAGGAGCTCAGAGAAACCTGAATCCAGGAATGGGGGGATGGACAGTGGTGAGGAGTCCTAATGAAGCCTCACAGGTCAGATCGGGTCAGATCAGGTCATGGCTGAAGGGCTGCACGACACTGGAGCCACTTCAAGGACCAGGCAGTGAATGGAAGAAGGCAGGAAAACTGAAGACAGTGGAAAGACAGAACTGAATTAGGGATTCCCTGGATGGTGTTACGTGGGTGGTCAAAGGTGGTCTCCTCTTATAGATACACAGGGAGGGTGCCACTGACAGAAATGAGTGGTCCACTAGCAGAGCATATTCTGGGGAGTCAAAGAAGACACTCAGGTTGTAGATATGTGGGGTCTCACCTGTGGCAGAAATGCCTGAGCTCCAGATGGTACATTTTGAGAAAAGGTGAAAGGTGAAGCTGTGAGCCTAAAGAGATTCGGTGGCTTGGTATAAAAGGTAGAAAAAAGGACTGGCTTGAGATTACTAGCACAATTTACAGACAAAAAAGATTAAATTGCTTTCAAATCTCCTCCTTTACTTACTGCAGGGATTTATTTAACAGATCCTTTCAAAATAGACACAGCAAAGATAAACGTTATCCCAATCCATATGGAATTACAATGAATTCCAAACATACAGGGTCAATGTAGAGAATAAATCAACAACATTTTACCGTATTTCAGTAGTTTTTCTCCTTAATGGTCATTGTGATTCTAAAAATGCAAATGTTTGTGCTCAACCACATGATGAAGAAGAAAAACATCTACAGAATGGCCTTCAGGTTATCTTTTGTTTAGCAAAGAGTTGTACTGAATTTCTGAAGCTTTCTCTCCTTTTTATGACCAATATTTGTATCAAGATAAATTTTATCCTCAAACAAGTTATTCTTTATGATGTCAAATAGCGGTTAATGATATTTATTATAAAAGAAGAAAATTTTTCTGATTCTTGGAGTGTAATGGAATTTAAATCAAAAGTGGGACACATTTTAACAAGTTATTCAGAATTTTCTTATGTGTATTACTGAAACACAGGACCATCCAATCAAATTTTCCTTGGAGGCATCCAGAACCTTTCCAGAGATTTTTTTCTTTGCTATCTCACTGCAAGTTAAAATAGATTTTTTATTAGAATCAAAAGCACTTCTAAAGTTTTGAATCCTGTGGAGACCTACATTTCACATGCCTTGTTAAAACCACCAAGACCTAAAAATTAATTTTGTAATGAGCCTGGCCAAGTTAGTTCTGTCTGACAAGTGAGTGGCTGGCAGAAATTTTCACATCTGCTCTTCATTCGGGAAGAGAGACACAATGGGGAAAACTGGTGGAACGTTTACAAGTCTTCAGTTGTCTACTACTAATAATAGTTGCCTTTCCTCACCAAAGATAGTGCTGTCTCTATCATCTGTTCTGCCAAGTGGGAGTCATCCTTTCAGAACATGTTAGGCGAAGGCTCGGAGTCAGACTCTCAGAAAACAAACCCAGCTCCTGATTTATCAGCTGGAATACCCTCAGTCAATTATTTAACATCTCTGAAGTACGGCTTTTGCACCCACAAAATAGTAAAAGATAACAGTGACTATCGTGTACAGTAGTTAGAAGATGGATGAAACAATAGAGCATGGGAGGGTAACAATTGCTGCTACTTGCTAAGTCCCAACCACATGTCAGAAAATGGCTTTAAGCATTTTTTTCATGTATTAACTTAGTTACTCAAGATACTCTGTTATTAGCTCCATTTTAAGGCTGAAGAAACTGAGCTATAGTAACTTGTCCAAGATCTAATAAATGAAAATGCCTGTATTTAACCCAGGTATGATTTCGGAGACCATGCTCTGAACTAATACACCACATTGCCTCAAGGAAGGAGATGAAAGTTCTCAACTTAAGAAGCAAACTGCCATTGAAGGTTCAGGACACTGGCTTGTCTCAAGAAAGAGAGAGATAACTGAGCTCTCAGTCACTTCTTAGTTGTTGTTCTTACCAGAGACAACAGATGCAACCAGGAGACTATGATGATAGATGTCATGGCAACATCCCCATCCCTAAGTGTGAGGGCGGCTGGCTTAAAAACTAAAGGGTACACCCATTGGGAGGCTCCATTAAAAAAAATATTAAACAGAAAATAACAAGTGTTTGATAATAAGAATTTGGAGAAATGGGAACACACACACTATGGATGGGAATATAAAACTGAACAGCTGTTATGAAAAAGTTTGGCAATTCCTCAAAAATAAGAATTGCCATAATACTAAAAAATAGAATTACCATATGGTCCAACATTTCCACTTGCACATATATACCCTAAAGATTGAAAGTATAGATTTGGATATTTGTACATTTATATTCATAGCAACATTATTCATATTGTCTAAAATGTTGGAAGTAACAGTGTCCATAGATGTATACATACAGTGGGGCATAATTCAGTCTTAAAAAATAAGGAAATTCTGATATATGCTATAACACATATGATCCTGGAGGGCAGTATGCCAAGAGAAATATACCAACCACCAAAGCATGTTGTATGAGTTCACTTGTATCAGGACCTGGAGTAGTCAAATTCACAGAGGCAGAAAATAGAAGGGTAATGAGGTACACGAATAGGGGGTTACTGCCTAATAGACAGAGCTTGCAAGATGAAAAGAGTTCTGGCCATGGATGGTGGTGATGTTTGCAAAACAATGTGAATGTACTTAATGCCACTGAATTGTGTACACTTAAAAACAGGATGTAAATTTCCCGTTATTTGTATTTTGCCCACAATTTTTAAAAATAATTAAGAATTGGGCCTCCCCGGTGGTGCAGCGGTTGGGCACTGTGCTGTGGAGCTGTTGGCTGCGGGCGATGTCGGTTCGACCCCCAGCCGGGGAGAGTCCCGCATGGTGCGGCAGACCTCTCCTGCCTCACCCGCTGCTCTCCTTACCAGTGTATCTCTGATCTGCCTGTTCTGCTCCCGCTCTGTCTCTCGTGAACCCTCTCGCTGCCCCGCGCCTCTGGCCTGTACTCCAGCTTGTATACATAAATAAAATAAAAAATTCTTAAAAAAAAAATAAGAATTAAAAACTAGAGGGAAAACCACCTGTCAGTAGGGGGTAACTGGAAATGGCCTCCAGCAGTCTGCCTTACCTGCGAGCTCACTATAGTGCTCCCCAAGTGAGGAGGGAGTCCAAGAAGCACCACTGTGGTGGTCCAGAAATCCTGAATCCAGGGGAGCTCTGCAGACCACTACAGGTCCTGCACCTACGATGGCTCCTCTACTTCAATGGAAGTTACCTTCCCCGGACCTCACAACCTGGCCTGGAGGGAGACACTCCACCTCCCCCCAGTGACCCCGAAGTGAAAACTAGAATGAGATCCTTTCTTCAAGCCCAAACATGCAATCTCCATGTCAATTTTCTGGTTACAAAGTTTTTCTTTCTCTAAATAAGGAAAACTTTGCACAGCCTATACTCCTCCATATATGTAATAAACAACAGTAACATTCAATTCACCCACCTTGCCCCACTAGGCCCTGTGGAAAAATTCTTTGCCACTCTAAGCAGGGTACTCACTTCTGTTAGAGGAGAGTGGGGTGTCAGCAACTTCAGATTCCCAAGGAACAAGACTCCCTCTTGTGGCCAGAGGAGAAACAGTAGTTCCACAGAGGAATTTTTTTCTTAACATCAATTCAGAATTGATGTAAGGCATTCAGAGTGGACATAGAGTGAATGGTTTGTCTCCCCTCCGTGTTGTTTGGGGCTACTGATGATAGTGAATCAACAACTGGGGCCTGGAATCATCCAGAAGTATCTTAATTTACTGGTCTGGTTGTTGATGTTGGCTCTCAGCAAGGACCTCTGCTGAACTGGAATACTCATATATATTCTTTACTTGTTGTTTCTTTGTGTGGCTACGTTGGGCTTTCTCATAGAGTGATGCTGAGTTCCAAGTGAGCATCCCAAGGTATCAAAGTAGAAATGCATAGAATTTTTAAGATCTGGCTTCATAAGACACAGACCATCCATCCGATCCTTTTAACCATATTCTATTGGTTGAGGTGATAAAGATTTGCTCAAGTTCAAGAAAAGGGAACATAGAACTCAACACTCAGTGGGAGAAGTGTCAAGATCACATTGTAAGGAGAATTTTATAGGGGAGATATTGGTGGCAATCTTTGGAAAATATAACTGCTATATGTCCACCTGGTTGTTTGGTGCCTCATCTGTGGTGGATATTCTCTGGCAGTGTTGCAAACGGAAATCAAGGAAATGTGACTGCCTGTTGACCTGGACTTAGGCAATCAGAGGCTCCTCCTCACCACCACCTCCAGGAATGAACATTTCACTTGCGTTCCCCACTCCCAGAAATGGCCCAAGGACATATCTCTGAGATAAAAGTGTTGTTAAGATCACCTGAGAAATACATGTGATTAAAGCCTCTATATAAACTTTTACCTTGGGGGTAGTAGGTGAAGAAAACTCTCTTGTCATGCTGCCATTCCAAAAAAGCCTCTGAATAAATTCCCTTGGTTCTTAAAACTGTTACCTAATAATATGGTTTGCTTTTTCTTTTTGTCCTTCCTTGCCCTCTATGTATGGGGGCCTCTGGGGTTGTGACCCAACAGTTGGATCCAGAGATGGGACACAAACATCCACACACTTCGTATCCCTTAAAATACTCTCTTAGGTCTCACCACATGCATCCTCCCCAGATATCTTTGCTATAAATCTCCAAATATTGCTACCTTCCTGGCCTTTGATCCATCAACCACACTAATTCACTACTGTGCAAGATGCTGTAGTAATCTTTTTCTCAGAATATTTCTTTCTCCATTTAAAGGAGATGACTAAATACACTTATTTAAGCTCTGCCCGATAGGATTCTTCTCACTGCTGTCCTTTAAAGTTGCCCTCCCCCACGTCCAAGTAGGACTGTAGTGCAATAGCAGTCCATTTTGAGCTTTACTAAAATACCAAGCTTGAACCAGTCTTAACTATTTTTCCCAAACATCATCAGTGAGTCATAAGGTATACACTATCAGCCAATAGGTGTGAGCTGAGGAATACAACAGTCATGGAGACCTGTGTCACCTAATCATGTCACTTACTTATGATTCCTGGACTTGTGTAGATGTCATCTCATTCAGCTGTGTGCATCCATCCAATCTCACAAAATGCAGGAGAAAAAACAAAGTATCACGGTTTCTGATTTTAAACTATACTATACAGCAACAGTAATTAAAACAATATGGTATTGGGATAAAAATAGACACATGGACCAATGGAGCAGAACTGAAAGCCCAGAAACAAATTCACATATCATGACAGAGGAGCTATGACCATGGTGGAGAAAGCAGAGTCTCTTTAATGAATGGTACTGGGAAAAACTAGACAGCCACATATAAAAGTATGAAGTTGGACTGCTCTGTATCTCTATGCACAAAATTATATTCTAAAAGGACTAAAACTTAATGGAAGACCTGCAACAACAAAATATACAGAAAAAACAATGGAATATGTTTTATAACATCAATGATAAAGATATTTTTAGAGACTCAACCCTTGCAGCAAGGTAAATAAAAGCAAAAATAAACAACTTGGATTCTCTCCAGCTAAAGAGTTTTTACAAAGCAATATATACAGAAATGTGTGTGTGTGTGTGTATGTAGATTTAAAAGACATCCATGAGTGGGAGAAAATATTCACACAATACACAACTAAAAAGGGGATAATATAAAAAATAAATAAGAGATTTTTTCAATTCAACTATAAAAATGAAAACCCCCATTAATAAATGGGCAGCAGACAACTCACCAAAGAGAATATCCAGCAGGCAAGTAGTGACATGGAAAACCGTTTGTCACTTTTAATAAAGGAGATGCAGGTCAAGACAACAATGGGAAAAAAAACCCCACAATAAGATACCATCTCACACCTGTGGGTATGGTACATATTCAAAAGACCTCCAACAAGAAGTGTTGGGAAGAATATGGAGGAAAAAAAGCCCTGTTATACTGTTGGTGGGACTGTAAACTGTTGCAACCATCACAGAACATCATCTGTATTTACCTTAAAAAACTGAAAATGAAAATACCATAAGACCAACCAATTCCATTCTTCGGCATCTATTGAAAGAAAATGAGACTATCAACACAAAAAAGTACACGCTCAATAATGTGCACAACAGTATTATTTACAATAGCTAAGCCATGTAAACAACTTAAGTGCCCACAGATAGAGGATTAGATCAAGAATACGTAGTATATCTGCACAATGAAATACTACTCAGCAATAAAGAAAAAGGAAAGGCTGTCATTTACAGCAAAATGGAAGGAATTCAAGGAAATTACATGCAGTAAAGCAAGTCAGAGAGACAAGCACAATTCTTAGACATCTACATAGTGGATGATTTAACAAATCAAAATACCTATAAAAACTATGGGGCACCAATAAATGAAGTGAGGATTCTCCGATTAAGAGGTGGGAAGTGGAAAAAGGGTTAAAGGGGTATAGGGATAGTGGTGGGGAAAAAAATCTATAGTGGTGACAAAAATAATAAAAATCTAAATGTAAAAAAATTTTAAAGAAAAAAATAGCATAGCAAGAACTAGAGACTATGTTGATTGATTCCAGCAAAGACAATTCCTGGTACAACCTCTGTGATGGGGATTACTATCTGAATAAATTGCAGTAGTCCACCTTCATTTGCCATAGTCTATCTGGCTTTGGAAGTATACTGGTAAACTGATCCCCCTGCAGCCTTTAATCCTTTTAGCTTGGTATTAATCTCTACAGTTCCATTGAAATGAGATAGTGCTTCCAGTTTTCTATCTTTACCAAGGAGTGGGTGGGAGTAGATAGTTTGAGGGACTTCCTCTTGGCCCCTACCTACACCTTCATTGGTCAGAGGATCAATGTGATGGTTCTGTCAAATGTTAAGTATATCCATCTCAATTATCTACTCAACAACTTTAGAGAGGACCATAAATTGATTGATCTATTGTAGACACGGTAAAATAGATTTGGGCCACGCTCTATCACTCAGTCTCTGCATGCTTCACTCTAACAGGTGGTTATGGTGGCAGTTCAGATTCCTTCTATCAATGTAATTCACTCTGTATCCAACAAATCTTGAAACAGCTGGATAGTTTCCATTTTCCTAGTGAACAATTACTCTGAAAGACAGTAATAGATTCAACTAGAAAAGGTGTAAGTACATAATCACTTAGGGCTTTCGTGGACAAGTCCTTCCGGCCCAATTAACTTTCTCTTTACTCAGGTCGTATTAAGAGTATTACCCGCATCTACAATTGAGGGCCAACATTCACGGTCATGAATTCCTGTACAAGTATTCTAAGAGCACACTGCAAACACATGGACCCTAAATACACACAAACGAAAACACACCCACGTGCTCAAGTCCTCTCCCGGGTTCCAGGTTCTTTGAAAAAAAGAAAAAGGAGAAAGTTGTCTTAGCATCCTGTTTCACACTTTCGCCAATTTCTTTTCAGCAAAAATAAAATATAAGCAAAAAACTTTTAAGTAACTGACCAAGAATATGAAAATATGTTTGTCTTATGTGTTTTATTGTCTTTGTGCTTTGGGGGACGTTTATTTTGAGTCTCTACACTGATTCCGCAAGTGTGGAAACTGAGAGGCGTTGGTGCGGCTGCCAGGGACGCGGGACGGGATGGTGACGTCATTGCTTGGGGCGGAGGCGACGGTTTCCGAACTGAGGCTCCTCGTGTTGCGCCGGCCGCCGCTCTCAGAGGCAGCGTGAGTTCCTGCCACCCTCCTCTTTCCCCTGGCTGTCTTCCCACGGAGAGTCCCGCGCGGAGATGGCAGACGATCTGGGAGACGAGTGGTGGGAGAACCAGCCCGCAGGAGCTGCCAGCAACTCAGGTACCGACTCTGCCCTCGCGCCTGCGGGCCCTCCCTCTCCCCACCTCTGCCCTCCCGGGCGCCTCAGCCCTGTCAGCCTCTGGCAGTCACCGCGGGTGGACCCCGCGGGGGTGCGCACGACTGAGGCAAGCCTTGATCGTCTCTGAGAAGGGGGTGCGGCAGACTTGGTAACACATGAAATAGACAAGTGTGACATTTCATCATCTACCCGGCAGTCCAAGGATCCTTTTCCAAGCTTTATTTTTATTTCCCTTCTTTTTTAAAGGATGAGACAGTTTTCGAAAAGACAGGCAGATTAGGTGTATGGTTAAGGATAATTCCAGAACTAGGTTCAGACTGCTTCAGCTCTAATCGCGACTCCCGCATTCTGATACTGTTACGTCTCTTTTTTTTTGTAAAATAAGATACTAATTATACCTGTTTCATAAGATTGATGTGAAAATTAAATAATGTAATGAAGCACTTCAACACAGTGGTTGGCAACTAATATATGCACGGTAGATATAAGCTGTATTTTTCTTGCTATCATTCCTCTTTATTATGTGATTTCAATTATATGAATGGGAAGAAGTTGAGATTGTGCACTTGAATTCACCCATTATACAGATGAGAAACATGAGATCTAAAGATGTCAAGTAACTTGGCAACTTCATTTAACTAGTCCGTGTCAGAAACAAGATTAGAATTCAGTTACCAGCACAATTCAATGTTTACTAAACTGTCTTATGTGTACCCACTGACGACCCAGTGGGCATTTTACCTGTAGCAGAGTAGCATTACATGACTCTCCATCCCAGACTGGCCATGAACTTTTCAAGCCGATTAGACTAAATATGCAATTATGGTTTTTATCACTCTTTAAAGTATACCTCTTTACTGGATTCTAAGGTTTTGAGGACAAAGCCAAAGATCTGATTCATGTCTGTAGGCCATCAGACTCTGCACATGATTGACACTTGATGCACATTTACTGGCAAACCTTAAACCTGAACTATCAGTTGCAAAATGTCTTACAGAAACAACAAAATTGTATTTTGGCATTGCCTCCTGGAGGGCAACCTTCAGGTCTAACTGGGTAAATGTCATCTTTAAGAAGGTAGCCGATATATAGCTTTTAGGATTAAACTTTCTCATGCTTTTGCAACGTTGTTTCTAGAAAATTAATCTTTATGTCTGAAGACACAAATATCTTTCTTGGCAACCTCTAGTGTTCCACATTTACTTTAACAATCCCCCCCCCCATTTTATTGAAGGATAGAGGCTATTTAAGAAATAAATGAATTCCTTTTGAATGATGAAGGGGATTCTAATTCTTGGTTCTAGTCCTGCATCTTAACCCTTCCAGCTGTGTGTGCTCAAATTAATCACCCTTGGGGGAGGAAATCAACATTGACTAGCTACTAGAAGTGCCAGCTGTTTTCATAAGTGAAAATTCATTTAATATTCTTAAAAGATGTTACCTTCATTTTTATAGATGAGAAGCTAAATGAAATTAATGTCCTTAGGAACACACAAGTAAGTGATCTGGCAAGAGGTTAGTCAAGTGTGCTTGTGTTCAAATGTCACACTTTATCCACTAAGAATAGATAGCTTCATTTGGCCTTGGTATCATTATCTATAAAAGGAGGTAACCTTAGAGATCATCTTCTTAAAGGTTCTACCAACCAACAGGTCTAAATGTTGAATCTGGGAGAACTTTTTAAAGTGCTATAACTTCCTTCATCCAGGTTACCACGATTCCCAGATACTATGTTGGAGTCCCTAGGCTCACCTTTCTCTTAGGTTCCTTCTAACTGTAAGAGTAAACTTTGAAAATTACTAACATTAAATTTGTCAGAAACTTTTACTTTGCTAATTGCTCTTAAGTAAAGTGAGCATATAAGCTTCCTTGAGATCTGTTCAATTGATTGTTTACTGGTGATTTACCTAACTAATTTGTATAGCATTTCCAATTTGGATGAAATCACAGGTGTACCAGATACGATCTCCCTATGTTAATAGGTAAAGTTCAGCTTAAAATGTGTGAATTATATTTTGTTTTTAAGGCCAAAGGGGAAATAATGCTTTAAGGCAGAGAAAAGATAGCTGTAATCATGCCTTCCTACCTGTTGTGTATTATGTTACTTGCCTTTAAAATTAAACATCTTTTCTCACCATCTGTTCTTCATTCACGTGAAGGGTGGAAGGATATAGCATTTTTGCCTTTTTCTATAAATATTTATTGGCTTTACACTGTGTGTAACACCTGTGTAATATATTCAATTGTTTTGTTTTTTGTCTATCTAAGGAAATGTACTATACGTTTGCTGTTCTCACTGTCTTCTATGATGTAGTGTGCTATTCAGAGATCTTAATGAGGTTCTTGATCTATATATGGTTCTTTTGCATACATCTGATGGCTGGTTCTTCAAGATCTGACATTTTGGTACTAGAATTCTAAATTGCACTGGAGTCCAGTATGGGAATTGGCACTTAGTTGGCCTTTGGTAATTGTTAGCTGAAGAAATGAATGCATGTGTGCTGGATGCTGCAGAGCTTTTGGTCATCGTTTGCATAGGTGAACGTAACTCCTCATTCAATTTAAACATTTTTAAGAGAGGAAGACCACATTTAAGATTTTTGATAGGGCTATCCTAATCTATCTGGGATTTTCTGGTCACCCCATGGGTGTCATCTTTGGTCGTGATTGGAGTCTTGGCCCAGGACATGAGAACTGAGAGTTAACTTTGCTGAGGAGTGTGCAGACCCCTTTGCTGCAGCATGTTATGGGGAAACATGTAATGACTATTATTTTGGATTTTAGGAATCATTTAATAATATCAATTATTTCATTCACTTATTTCCTTATTCTCTGCCTACCTTAAATTATTTGAAGTGACTTATAGTAAACAAATGCAAGCAGTAGAATCATTGCAAAACATTAGTGCAAGAGTGAGCAGATACAATGCCTGAGATTTCATGCAGTTGACCAAACCAGGCACTTTCTCTGTATAAAACTGACATAGTGTCCCAACCACTATGGAAAGCTGTATGGCGATTCCTCAGACTGCTAAACAGGGAGCTTCCATACTACCCAGCAATCCCACTTTTGGGAATTTACCCAAAGGATACAAAAACACTAATCCGAAAGGATACATGCACCCGTATGTTCATTGCGGCACTGTTCACAATAGCAAAGGTATGGAAGCAACCCAGATGTCCAAAAATAGATGATTGGATCAAGAAGATGTGGTACATATACACAATGGAATACTATTCAGCATGGAAAGA